>ML244217.1:112959-142096 GCA_005239495.1 Nicotiana undulata
CCCCCCCCCCCCCCCCCCGGACACATTTGCAACCCCACCCGAGGAAGAAGCTTTGTTTTTCCTGTTTATGCAGAAGTTACTGATATTTGGGAAAATGTCAATCATGTTTCTCATAATTGCTGGCGATTTTGGTTCTGCAGATAGGCTACAATGGTGGTGTGCCGGTTGATGAGGACTGGTTTGTCAAAACTATTGCTGGCAAACACAATGACGACATTGCTGCTGCCCTTTTCCCTGATGATCTGGAAAGGGGTCTTAAATTCTGTGACGAGAAGGAAGCTATGTTTAGAAGGTTTGTAACTCTACTTACGCTGCTAGTCTGTTTCAATTGACCTTGTGCTACTCTTCCTCCAGTCTCATAGGCAAGCTGTTTTGGTTACAATATAGGTTGGTGAAAGAACAGTTGAAACCTATAGACGGCCTGTACAAGGTGAAGAAGTGGATTGAAGATCGTGGGCTGAAACGGGCTGCAGTTACCAATGCGCCTAGGCTGAACGGTGAACTGATAATAGAAATACTTGGCCTAAAGGATTTCTTTGATGTGGTTATTATCGGAAGTGAATGTGAGCGTGCAAAACCATATCCTGACCCTTACTTGAAGGCCCTTGAACTGCTTAAGGTGTCAAAAGATCACACATTCATATTTGAGGTCTGATTTCTTTGTCGACCAGATTCTTCATTTTCTTATCCTCACACCATTAGAACTCATATCTTTTCTTCTATGCTTAGGATTCTGTTTCTGGAATAAAAGCTGGGGTGGCAGCTGGGATGCCTGTTGTTGGATTGGCGACCCGAAATCCACCTCACTTACTTATGGAAGCAAAGCCTGCTTTTCTTATCAAAGATTATGAAGATCCGAAACTATGGGCAGATCTTGAGGAGATCGACCAAAAGTCAGGTGCTGGAACAACCACAGTCTGAGACATACGCATACTGGTGAAAGATCTGATGGTGTTGACGTAGATGTCTACGGAGTTTATTGGGTATGATTATTGAAGCTTTGGATTTTCTTGTCATAATAAACAGAGGGAAACAGCATTACTATTATTTTCGTTCATAAAATCAATTGTGCTAGGTCCTACCATTGATATTGATTTAAGAGTATATGAAAACCGAATATGGTGGCTGTTCATGGCCTAACTTATCAATTTTTTTACCAGGTTGGTATTGTCACATTTTCATATATTTAGGTTAACCCGGTTCCATATGTAGACTTATCACAGTAAATTATTCCTACAGTGGTCGACCTACTGCAACCCTGTATGCTTAGGACGTAATATGTTTTCTGAGATGATGTTGTAAATATAGCTAAAAACTCCATGTTCTTTTCCTTTGCACAGCTAGTGCATAAGATATACAAAACCACTACTTTTCCCTTTGCCTTTTTTGAAGTCTGACAGGCAGTAAAAGAAAAAATTATGCGAATTTAAAAAACTCCCTCCATGGATGACCCAATAGCTTTGGAAAAGCCTAAATTTCTTAAGATATTGCCAATGGTAAAAGACAGTCATAATTCAAAGTTCAAAACTGCCAATAATGCAACTTAGTTTAAACCCGTAACAAGATGCTGTGGCTTTGAAAAGCCTAGGTTTAGACCAAAAAACATTTTCCAACTAGACTGCAAAACTATGTACACTCTCACATCATTTTGCCCATAACTCTGAATCTATTTCATCTCTAGCAGACTTGTACAGCTCAAGCCTTCTCGAACATTTCTGCCTCCTCTCCATCAGGATTGGATCTTCATCCAGTAACCGGGCGAGAGTTTTACCCTGCACGTTGGGAAAAAACCGTTAAGTACTGTAGACTAAATTTGAACCTGAAAGGAAAGCAGACCATAATTTTCAACCTCTGCTGTGAAAGGTCTTACTAAAATTGGTTCAGACTATTTATTCGATATTTTTTATTCCCAGATAAATCATATCAAACTCTGCAATTAGAAGTAAAAGAAAAGGTTTTAAGTTCTTGTAACATTGAATCAGCAGATAACATTGCTTTCACCTCCAATGACATGTTCACAATTTGATGAATTGATCATCATCCATTGACTCTACTGATGTCATTAAGGATGTTAAGCAAGGGAAAAAGAATCTGTGGAGGGTATTTTATTTAAGTAGACGAGTGAAATACCTCTTTTTTGCCCAGTTGCGTATAGAAATGATCAAGTAAAGAACGTTTGGCTTCCCGAACTTGACAATAAACCACGGCCTTTGGTATTGTATTTCGTAGGGTATCTGACACCATCCCGATATATGAGGAAATGGTTGAGCCTATCCTGCGCAAGTGCCCCTCTGTGTAACGGTCAGCAGTTGAAGCAGTTGGGCTTCCACCCTTATCAGCTTCTTGTGGGAGTTTACGGAAAAAGTCAACAGTAAGGTATGAGGATTCCATATCCACCATCCTCAGAACAGTTTTCTTGCTGTCATCACGGAATCTCTCCAATGCTTCATTCGCAGCAGATGCTATCTCTGTTCGAAGAGTTGGAAAGCGACGTAGTTCCTGCATCCAGAAAATATCAATTTCATCATTTGCCATTAGATAATGTAAGTAGTAGAGGTTTCGGATCATACCTGAGTTTCCCCTATTGACTTCCCCACCAGCTCTTTCAAGATGAAGTGAACCTACATAGTCAATTCATAGAGTTAAGTTGAAATAGCAGTTTCAACTTGAGCATTGGAATCCTGAGCAATTGGTTTGTTTTTCTTTAGTGGGGAAGGGGGAGGGAAAAATCATGCGATTTCAAGGGAAAGCGGCTTTGTTATTATTAACCGGCTTATTGCTGTACAATTCCAAGTTTTTAAGTTGGCTTATATGACAAACTCCTTTTGACATGACCATGATTTTATTTTCTTACTCAATTCCCTAGTACATAATCTAAGCTAGTGTTTCCAATCTCTGTGGAGAGAGTATTTCAGAAAGCTTCCATTTTTCAACAGCTTCCGAATACTGGTAACAATCTGTGGTCCCAAAAAAGGAGTACTTGCGTAACAAATGTCATAAAAAGGTTCCCTTAACCATAGCCACATGAAGTAACATGACAATTCGCATCCACGGGATAAAAGAATGAAAAGGTGCAATTACTTACTGCATCTGCTGAGGCTTCAGCAGGACCCCTGAAATAATTAAGAGCACCATCAATAAGCCGTCTATAACCTTGCTCTGGTGCTATTAGATGAGGTTGATAGCCATCTGCTTCAGAGACAACCTTCCGAACATTTTGCAGCGAGAGATAACGATCCAGTGGAAGCTTTCTTAGAGCAGCAGGGAGCTGGTTGTCAAAAACCCAATAAATGCGATCTCCTCCTGATCGCCTGCACAAGCAGATGTGGAAGACCAAATATGATCAATTTAACCTCATTACAAGGTAATGAAGAGTATGTCCTTGGTTTTTTAGACACTATGCATGAAAACTACTGAAAATATCCTCATTACACGTTTCCAACATTTTCACAGGTTGTAACACAATTTGACAGCTAATGGGTTACATGTTAATGGAACCAAACATTGTGTGTTTTTTACATAAGAAAACATAGTTGTGGTTGTAAAGACAGAAGCAAAATACAGTAGTAGTCAAATCAACAATTTTTCCTCCTTTGTTCGGTTGAAGAAAAATGTATATTCTTACCCTCCTTCAAGGTGCTCCTTGAAAATCCTATCAAAAGCACGGCACAGCTCTAATATGGCATACAACTGTGCCTGTCAATTTAAGCAAAACTATTAAAGATATTGAATCAAACAGTAGCATGTTTTCAGAAAAGGAAAATATTAGTATCATTACGCTTGCATCAATAGCAACAGGTCTTCCTAGGTAACTCAGCTCTTCCTCAAGTTCATCAATGCTTCTATTGATCAAAGACAAAATTGTTGGTATACGGGCCTTGATCACAGATTCTAGGTGCTGGAAAAACAAATATTTTCTATCAGCATCGTGCAACAAATATCAATTGCAAGAATTAGAGATAAATCTTTCTTGGTATAAACAGCTACGGTAGAGTGTATACATTTGAGAGTAGTTTTGCCAAGTACTCTGAACCCATTCTATTGGCCAAATGTCCATACTCAGGACTTGTAGCAAAAAATTCACGTTCCTTACGCCTTGCAACAATCATGTCAACATTTCTATTAATATCGGCCTGTGAACGATTGACAATTCCAACCCAAGGATGCTGTAACCGATAAGATCTTCCTTCAAGAACCTTCATCACACAATTGAAAAGGCATTATCTGTAATTGTGAAAAGACTAGCAGCAGCAAAGATAACATAAAAACTGCTGCTATTAATAACAGAGAATTTTAAGCGTATTTGTAAAGAGAACTTAATGAATGTTGCATAATCCAAAGGAAACTACCACATCCTACTGTAATTTATGGCCTCGAGAGAGCATCAGTGCCTTCTCTACATTCAACTATTCATCAATGCCTGTTTATACCAATCTTGAAGTTCAGCATGGTATAACTTAACTGAAAGTTCCTGTCCATAAATATACAGTTTTAAAATGCATGCCTGAAGCAAGGGACTTCATACAGCCACAGATGATGAAAATAGTTATACGCTCTATCCTCATACTCTGGCAGACGTAAAACTCACATTCAATGAATATTATCACTTCAAAACAAACACATTATACTCAAATCCAAAGTGGTGATGGATATTGCAGATGACCTATGAAGAAATCGGCATAGAACAGACTTTAAGAAGAGTTTAGCGGGTTTTTTCCCCAATGACATGGCACTCCATAGGAAGCTGTGGAGGTCGAGTATTAAGGTTGTAGGTTAGGAGGTAGTTGAGCATCTTTAGTCTACCGGTGTGAGGCGGCTGATAGGGTTTAGTCTTAGAATGCTAGTGGTCAATGTTGAATTTACACTATTCTTCCATTTTCATAGTGAGGTTATTATTTCTGCTTTCCATCTATTTACTGGTTCTTGTGATGTTGTTATTATTTCTATGGTTTTTTGTTGATGGTACTGATATATTGTCTTTTTTCGTCCTCTTGAGCCGAAGGTCTATCGGAAACAGCCTCTCTATCCCTCGGGGTAGAGGTAAGGTCTGCGTATACACTACCCTCCCCAGACCCCACTTGTGCGATTTAATTGGGTCGTCGTCGTCGTTGTTGTAGTATCCCCGTAAATTTGGAAGATTTAATAGTATAGCCACTGAATAATTATAAACTACTACTCATAAAAAATGGACCAGGAATCAAAAGATATTGATTAATACAGAGAAATATAACACCTCTTCAACAAACAAAAGCCAATTGTTATGTTAGGTAGAAAGGAAAAACGACTCACATCCAATGCATTTGTTCCCTCGTCCATCAAATCAAGCTTTGTCAACACACCAAGTGTACGTTCACCTGCATGGAAGCAAGTTAATGCTCCAATGACCCTCAAAAGTATTTTCCAAATGTGGGAGAGAAAAAAAACAAAGACAGGAAAAATTAAGCAAATGTATAATACGCCAGAGAAGATCTGAAAATAATACCAGTTGTGTCAACTTCTCGAGCAATCTTTATAGCATCAGATGTTGCAACATCCTGATTGGCTGGGGTAATAGCTAAAAGAATACAGTTCGGCTACAATGCAAGAACCAAAGTTTTGTCAGTTGGTTCCTATCAAGTGTCAGAGAGCAACAAAATTTACAAGCTAAGCAATAGCATCAAAGTCGCTAACTTCTGTGTGGAGGATCATAATTCTCAAAGTTCCACTTTCTCATATCTAAAAGGGTAGAAACATAGTTAGATTTTGCCAATCAACAAAGACATTCTCTGCCTCTCAGCATATTACCTTCTCAGCATATGAGCGAACCATATCTTCGATTTCCTGAACTATACTTTCAGGCTGCCCCTCTGTCAACACACACAATTGTATTGAGCAAAATAGATCATGAAACATGTACGAATGAAAGACCAACAACATGAGAATGAAGAAACATACCGACGGCAACCTTTGTTAAACCAGGTAAATCTACTAACGTCAAATTGACAACTGCAATGAAACCCAATATGAGTTATCTGATTGATATTGAAATCAAAACCCCAATACTGAGTACTCATATGAATACCACCAAGAATCTATCAACCATAGAGTAAAACTAAAAATTTACAATCAAGCAACTGCACCACCCTCCTTAAATCAAGGACGTTTTACAACATGTTAATATGAACTACATATATAATAACTTTGTTATGTTCTTTTTTTTGTGTGTGCTATATGAACAATAGGTAATAACAGACAAAACGTTGGAGAAGCACAGAAAAATGCAACATAATGGACATATACATATAGAAGCAAGAAAGCAAACCATCAGTTGCATGCCTTCCTGTAGAGACACTGCTAAATCCACAATGAAAGCCAGCACATTATTGTAAATAAAAGCAAGTAACATAAAAGGCGCACCATTTGGAGAGTAGATGCTGAGATTAATAGGAAGAGAAGAAATCTGCTTTGTCTTTCCAGTCACCCTGTCAGTTTCTTCCTGGATCTCTGATCTTACCATAGCTTCATTAAGAAGAAATGTACAAATTAAATCAACGATGATACTACACGGAAGATTCACTTCCAAAATGGCTACGGTAATGGACTAATTACCAGAAGAAATATGACAAGGTTATGTCGAAAGCACAACAGTAAAGGAAAAAAATGAAGAAGGTCTAAGGCAACTACTCATTGTACCACATTTTCAGAAAAGGAACATACCAAAATCTATAAACTTTCTATTTCCAGTGTGAAGAAACTGTGCATAGTCTTCTTGTCCTGGCTCAGTCTTGTAAAGTTGCAAAACCAATGGCCTTCTTGTTACAATCCCTGCCCAAAATAAATACTGCTATGTGAAAACTGAACAAACGTTGTGGTTTATAACTTTATTTTCCAATAAATTACAGATTTTTGTTTCTAATAGCAGAGCGAAATTGCAATAGGCAGAATTGTAAGATGTTTTTATAAAATTCCAATGCAGCTTCTTGAAAATTGTACATCAATTTGGAGCATCTTTAAAATAGTGAAATGGTATAGTTTGTAGGTCCAGGGAAAAGATAGTTAAAACTGGGTTATGCTGAAAGGTAGAGAAGGAAATAAATATACATAATTTTTCTTTTAAAAAAGACACTTAGAATCAGTGTCTTATCTATTTTTTGTGCCTATCATTGTGATAAGGAAAGTTTAACTCGAGCAAATCATGATAATACGCATAATGACATAAGCATGAGCTCCAATCATTAGGTCAAAAGGTCTAAAACTGGCTAGAAAAGTAGCATTTTCCCTAATTAGTCAATTAATTGTCAAATATCTCAATATAAGAGCACTGAGAATGTATATTGTGGTCCAACTAAAAAAGACTAGTTTCTTTTTCACTAAAGTAACACCTTATTTTAGTATTTCTACGCTACCTGCATATGTTAATAATACAGCATTTACAATTGTACCAGCTATCCAGTATTTCTCTATTCTTCTTCACCAAAAAAACAAAAGCCAAAACTATAGTAAATAACGAGGAAATAAAATGAGCGCTTAAGCACGTCTCTTTTATACCTTCTTTATTTTATTGGAGATCATAAGAGCTAACATTTTGCTAAAGCTGATTTCATTTTTATCTTTCTGGGAAAAAGAATCAGATTTTTAAGTTTCTGATGTTCTATTCCATTGACTGATCCATATATGTATGGTCCGGGGCCAGTGGCGGAGCCAGAATTTTCGTTAAAGGGTGTCAAAATATATAAAAGTAAATATACCAGGAAATTAAGGGGAGTCAATACTATAAGGTGGCTCCGCCACTATCCGGGGCGAAGCCACCTTTGACCACCCTTCACTGAAATATTACGAAAAATTACACCGTGTATACAAGTAAGATATTGATTTTAGATATATAAAATATATATTAAATGTCCTTTGTTGGGAATTTTCTTTTAGTTCTTTCAAATCTGAACACTCTTGGAAATATTTTTGGCTTCGCCACTGTATGGTGTCAAACTGTCAATCGACATCCAAAATTAGTAACAGAATTTCATTCTCTATTTATGTTTGCCTTTTTTATTTATGACGGTGGTATTAGAAGCAACTTGCTTGTATCTCGACTATCCCTTGGATTCCTGTTACCTCCCGCCAACACAAGTATGGAGGTCGAGTAACTCTGCCGGCAAGGCTTAGGTAGATGGGAAAAAATACGCAGGCTTGTGTACACATCTGTTTCTGTTTGTTTCATTTTTCTTCTCTTTTTAATAATTTGTTAGCACCAACCTACTGGCGAAAAAAAATCTCCAATAGAGAAATTACAGTTTAAAATAACCGAAAAGAACCGCAGATTTAGCTTTACGAATATGATTTTTTAATTTTTTAGGATATATATAGTTCGTACATTAACGATTACCTGATCCTCTAGGAAGAAAATCCCGGCCGACGATGCTCTCCAAAACCGAAGACTTCCCCGAACTCTACAAAACCACCATAATTCAATCAAAACATATCAAAAAACAAAGCAAGAACGCTAAATTAACCAGCAACACCAATAAAACTCCATAAAAAGCATTAACGCCATCACAAAGACCGATCAAACAGAAATCAATCATCTACAGACTCTCACGTACTGAAAATAACCAAAACACATACATAAACAGAAAACAAAAAAACACAGAGAAAACACACAAAAATAGGTGTAGATGAAACAGACCTGGCCACCGAGGACGACGATAGTTGGAAGAGCATCCCAAAGAGTAGGCAAACTACGATCATCACCGTAATCACCGAGGAGCGTACACGCTCTCTGAATTCTGTTCACAAGGCCAATGACGCCTTCCATTCTAACGAAAACCCTAACCCTATCGATTCTCCGATATCGGAGATTCCTATCGGCGACAACAACGAACGAGAGGAGAATGAGCAATCGAAGTAGTACCAATGTAGAGAACGTGACGGAATCTATTTTTATATTATTATTTTTTGACTTGGTAAGGAGTGTGAGTGCCAGGGGGTTTGTGTTGTGGTCTAGTTAGTGCGCCACGTGGGGTAGTCTTTTTATATTCTTTTTCAGGTCATGTGGAGTTATCAACATTTTTTAAATTTTGACTCTAGGCGGGATCTTCTTGACGACATTTTTTTTTTCTGTTGTCAACTTTATTTTATTATTTCATGTCAACAAAAAACTTTATTTTATCTCATGTACGTACTATATAAAGTAAAAAAATAATAATTATGTGCCAAGAAAAGAAGTAATTGACCTACTAGTGCGCGTTTATATACTCTTTCTATTTCAATTTGGACAACATATTTTACTTATTGAGAATTAATTTAATTAAATTTTGAAGATAAATTGGATTAGTTCAACTCAGTATTTAAAATTAAAATTTAGATATTCAAAATTATACGAAAAATATTACTATAAGTTATAATTTTTTCATGTCAATATGATAAAAAGATACAATTTAAAATGTTAGTGAAAATGTATACTACCCCCCCTCCCCCCCCTCCCAAAAAAACATGACTATACTAGGTGATGTTGATTAAAAGATCACTATATTTCAAATTCGTAACAATACGAGCCAAATGTTGCAAGGCCGCAATTAATCCAATAGAAGCTCTCCAAAGAGCAACTCTTCTCAAAATCTCACTCAAAATGTGTTGAGTTAAAATTTCATTCTAATTAAGAATGAGTCATTGTCCTTCTTCGACCCGATCCATATGATCATAAAGAAAGGCTTGCACCTCATTCATTCATTCTAACAACCAATTCATTGCCCTATTTTCTCTAGATATAGTCTATATAATGACCGAGACCCGTACATAAGATCGTTTACTATTTTTTGTCATCACACGATGTGATCTTACAAAAGCAGTGCAGATAATTTGCATTCTAAGGGCATCTCCAACCCAACACTATTTTTTACACCAAATCTAAATTTGGTGCAAAAATTAGTGTTTTTTTGTTCCAACCCAACACCAAATCTTGCACCATTATAGAGTGTGAATAGTGTTGCATCAAATTTGGTGTGACACTATTCATCAACACCAAATTTGGTTTAATATTATTTTATTTATTTTATTTATTTTTTTGACTTTTAATTTATCATATATTGTGTATATAATTAATTTTTATATTAAGATCTTTATAATTTTAATTTTATATCCTATTTTTTTGATATATTAATTTTTGTATATATTATATTTATATAAAATTATAAGTTAATTTTATTATTATTATAATTGTATAAAAAGAAATATAACCATTATTTAAAAATGAAAGATGCAAATATAAGATATCTAATGTTGCTAAAATTGAAAAGTGAAAACTAAAATTTAAAAATATTTAATTATCTTTTATCAATGATTTCACTTTTAGTTGATTTATCTTTTAAAATAATTTTGTAATAGATGATTATATAAGTGGTGAATGTGAATTATATGTGATGAATATGAAAAAAAGAAAAACGATAGAATTTGTTTGAAGGAAATAAAAAATAAAATTTAAATAGAAGATAATAATATAATATAGAAGAGAGAGAAGAATATGAAAAGGAATATTCTTTTTTGGTGTAAAATATAGTGTAATAGTTAAAGCAAATTTAGTGTTACATCATTTTAAAATGAAATTTAATGTCTAAATATGTATCGTCCTCATATATCCATAAGAAAAGAATTATTATTATTATTATCAATAATAATAAAAGGGGAGGTGTGATACACATGTGTATTTATGGGAAAACAGCCTATTTCAAATCCTTACTAGTTACTAAAACTGTCCTTTGCATTGTTGGATATATATGTTCTATCTGGGATTATCTTCTATTAAAAGATGATTAAAGAGTAATAATTCGACAGATTATATAGTACCCTTAACATAGATTACAACTTAAAACAAGATCATATATATGTAACGTCTGTCATTTACCATTAGATCTTGTAACTTCTTTTTATTCTATCTTACAACTTGTTTGGATGGTTGTTACCTATCGTATTGTATCGTATTGTTACTTTAAATATGATATTTGTTTTAACTGTTACTTAATTTTTATTGTATCGTATGGTTAAATCTGTCTTTACATAACGACGAAATGTGCCACTTTATGTAACGAGCGATTTGGTGTGGTCGCGTTGTTATCTTGTCTTTTTCCCTCAATCTCACCCTTCATTGTTATTAAATAATTTTATTATCATTTACCATACCTTTTTATATAATTTTATCGTGTATCGTAATTTTTCTTTATAATATTACAAGTTTATTATTCATATTGCTGGTGCATGATATAATGAAACGATAACAAACAATACAATATATCCAAACGTTGTATTTATCAAACGATACAGTGCAATACAATACAGTACGATACGATACATTATGAAACGACCATCCAAACAAGTTGTAAGAAGCTATTAATTGTTGCATTTTTTCTTTAAAGGATGTGAATGGGAAATGGAAGAGGCACCTTTTCTATTGCACCTCTCTATATCACCCTTCCTTTGTCTATAAATTTAGAGGCTTGTCCTCATTTTTGAGACATGAAAGATCTGAAAATTTCTCCCATCTTTTCTATATTGTTGCATTATTTTCAAATAAACATAAGTGTCAAGTGTGATTTGCTCCGTCTGTTGAGTTCGCTGAAAATCTGTAATTTCAATTTCCAGTATTACAGAATAGCTATTCCGTTCTATCCTGAGAGGAATTAATCCAAAACGTCGAGAAGAGTGAGGGGATTAAATTCCTTAAGGACACACAAGCAACTTGCAGGCTTAAAATTATTTTTCTGTTTTGTTTATTAAATTAATGTTTCTTTACTTCTGATTTAGAACACGAACTACCAACAATCTTAAGAAATTTTATTAATCTTTATGTGTTCTCGGAAAATGGCTGATGGAGAGGATATTGGAGGGGATATTTTTTCGTACTGAGTATAAAATGATGCAATTGTTGGTCACTGTGATTAGGCCGTTACATGGCAAAGAATGTCTTTAAACCCACTAGTTAGACATTAACCAATTACGGGTGAAGGCAAAGGAAAAGAATAATTCCTTTCTTTCAGTTTCACAAGTGTTTTATGCCTATAATGTAAATAAGATAAAAGTTTTTTTTTTTCTTTTCTTTTGTTGATGTCCTCTTACGAGAGTTCTTTCAGAAGCACCAGATATTGTGGTAGCAATTTTTCGAAAGAGGTCCAGATTCAAAGAGACGTGACTACAAAAACGGGTTCTGTTCTTCTTACTCTGGCTTATAATATGTTTATTATTTCCTACTCTAGTGAATAATGCTCGAGTTGATGCAAATGTTAGAGTAGAAGTTTATTATGTGATAATCTCATATATATATATAGAATTGTATGCATAAATAGGAATAACATGCGTTTACTGTTAGTAGTTGATGTACAATTTGGTGGCATGCATGGTATTTCCAAGGTTGTAAGACGTGAATTAGCCTTACAGTAATGCTTGAAGTATTCTTGAGATCATGAATATAATATATGTAAAGATGAACATATATGTGTTTGATTAGAGAAAGAAATCAAACTATTTAAAGTGTTATAATGGTTTAGTTGGAAAACCATTTGGAAAGGGAATTAAAATTCTCGTAATTTTCTACACCCGTTATGGAGACTAAAATATTTATGATTTTCTACTCCTGCTTCGACATCAAAATCTGTGTGATTTTTTCGTTGAGATTAAAGTCTTCATGACTTTCTACTCATTTGTCGGAAATTAAAGTCTAAATGATTTTATACTCGTTTTGGTGTAACGATCCGGCCGGTCCTTTTGAGAGTAACAACCCCAATCCCATGTTTTGTGTTTCCCCCTTATCTTTTTCTGCTTATGTGACTTGCTGGGAAGTTGTTGTCGTGGTTTCGGAGTGTTTTGGGACACTTAGTCCCTAAACAGAAGCTATATGTTTTAGGATATTGATTGTAGTTGGAACTGTATAAAGACGACTCCGGAATAGAGTTTTGTCGGTTATGTTAGCTCTATTGGGTGATTCTGGATTTAGAAGTGTGTCCGGACTGTAAATTGGAGGCATGTAGCTGATTTTGGCTTGAATTGGCGAAATTCGAATTTTTGAAGATTTTGATCGGAAGTGGGCTTTTTGATATCGGGGACGGATTCCTATTCCGGAAGTTGGAGTAGGTCCATAATGTTGAATATGATTTGTGTGCAAAATTTGGGGTCAATCAGACGTGGTTTGATAGGTTTCGGTATCATTTGTAGAAATTTGAAGTTTCAAGTTCATTAAGTTTAAACAAGAGGGTGATTCATATTTTTAGCGTTGTTTGATGTGATTCGAGGGGTCGGCTAAGTTTGTATGGTGTTTTAGGACTCGTTGGTATGTTTGGTTGAAGTCCCGGGGCCATCAGGTGTGTTTCAGATGCTTAACGGATTGAGGTTTTGACTTGTGTAATTGCTGAAGTTTCTGGTCTTCTAGTGTTTCGCACATGCGATGGGGGGATTACAGGTGCGGACTCGCACGTGCGGAAGGAGGAGCGCAAGTGTGGTTTGGTCAACATGGTCTGTGGACGCAGGTGCGATATTGGCCCGCAGAAGCGGATCTGCATCTACGGAAGATGGAGCGCAGAAGCTGACGGGGCCTGGAGCGTGAGGATCGTAGAAGCAGAAGATATCCGCAGGAGTGGGCGCGCAGGTGCGGCCCATTTCTCGCAGATGCGGACCCAGCCCTCTTATTCATTTACGCACATGCGAGGGAAATTCCGCAGGTGCGACTGGTTGTCCGCAGATACGGAGTCGCTGGGCAGAAAAGATCAAGTTCGAGGGTTTGATTCCCATTTTCAATTTTGGAACTTGAGAGCTCGGTGTTAGGCGATTTTTTCGAAGGTTCTTCAAGAAAATCGTTGGGTAAGTGATTCTAATCCAGATTGGATTATATTCCATGAATCTATTACTATTTTCATCATCTAATTAGGGATTCGGGTTGGAAATTTTGGGGGTAAATGGTAGGAACTTCCTTGACTAAAATTTTGAGTGTTGAAAGGCGATTCGAGGTCGTATTCGAGTAATTCTTGTATGGTTGGACTCGTGAGTGAATGGATGTTCATATTTTGTGACTTTTACCCGATTTCGGGACGTGGACCGGGGAGGCTTTTTTGGGTGATTTCCTAATTTCGTGCTTTAGCTTAGATTTCATTAATTAGATTAGTTTCTTATAGATATATTTATGGTATGTAATTGATTTTGGCTAGATTTCCTTTCAAAGTCGGATATTCGTGGGAAAAACATTGCTACTGATTGATTGAGCTTGGTTCGAGGTAAGTGGCTTGACTAACCTTGTGTGGGAGAAATTCCCTAAGAATTTGGTACTGATATGATATGTGAGCGCCGTGTACGCGAGGTGACGAGTGCGTACACGAGCTATTTGTTGCAAAACCTGATTTTTACTGAGTAATGACCTGTTTTATCTTAATTGAGTTATACTAGCATGTGTAGTTATCCTGTTAGACTAGAATAACATGTCTAAGTGTCTTAATTGTTTTATCTGAGCTCTGTGCAGCATGCTTAGTGAATTCCTTCTTCTTTTCTTGATTTGTACTTAACCTAAACTGTAGGTTTTCTTGTTGTAAATGTTATCTTCATTTGTTTGAGCTGCGTATTTACTTTGGGACTATGGGATGGTATCCCGGGAGATCCCCCTGCATGTTTATTTTTGGGACTACGGGACGGTATCCCGGGAGATCCCCCTGCACATTTACTTTTGAGACTACGAGGTGGTACCTCGAGAGTTCTCCATTTACATTTACTTTGAGACTACGAAGCAGTACCTCGGGAGTTCTCCCTGCATATTTATTTTAGGACTACGAGACGGTATCTCGGGAGATCCCTTGTTGTTTAACCTGTGTGTTGTATTATTATTTTGATGCATTTCCTTGTTAAAATCTAGTCTATTACTATATGATAACTAGGGACTTTAACCTACTATTTACTCTCATTTGCTTAGGTTTTGGGGAAAAAATGCGTTAAGGTATTCCCGAAAACTAACTCAAGGTGCTTACTTGCAAGTTTTGGTCAAAATGAAGCAAATAGGCCAAAACAAACTTAAAAAGGAGACAAACTTGCACAAACCCTGAACTCAACTGGAGCGCTGACAACGCTAATTTTACGATGTAGCGTAAGCTTGTCCGCTGAGGTGGATCACTGAGGGCGGCCGCAGACTTGAGGTTCAGAGAGATGAATTTGGGCTTAGTTGGGACCGCTGACAGCGTCACAAAAGCGCGGAAGCAAAACCATTGGCGCGACTGCGGCGGAAATACCGCTGAGAGAGAAAGTGTAGGATCAGAGACTTAGCAACCTTGGGCCAACCATGAAACGCGGTCAGCGTTTATTTTATGCGGCCGCGCTAAATCCTAACGCGGAGGCGGTTAGAATTCCGCTGGGAGCGGAATCAAGGTTCAGAGAGTTTACATCAAGCCCAATTTTGAAGAAGCACGGTCCGCGCTCGCTATTGCGCGGCCACGAATGTCAATCCGATGAGGAGCTTATTTTTCCGTTGATAGCGGAACCTCCGCAGGGGCATTTTTATCCAGTAATTTCAGCTGTATATAAATAGTTCTTTTTCACATTTTTAGGTTATCTTTTGTATCAGTGAGCTCGTGAACAACATCCTTTTTCCCTTTTGAGTAATTTTAAAGTAGTTTTAGCTTATAATCTTAGAGTTTGTCCTTGTATTTAACATTTATGGCTATTATTTCATCTACACTTTTGATTTCTACCTTGATTATTAGTATCTAGACCCATTAGCTAGGGTTGTGACCCAACCCTGTGGGTATCTTATGGGTCTTTAATTTTAGGGCTTATTTGTTATGGGTTAGTGATATTTAGCATGTTCCATGCTTTATCTGTTGAATTAGTGGTTGCAAACACTGATTCATGCCCTTTTTACTAGGGTTCTTCTTGAGAAAGAGGACCAAAGTTTAGGTAAAATAGGCTAACAAGAAATTGGGGTGAATTCAAGAGATTGATAGCCCCAATTAAAGGGTTAAACCTAGAGATAGTAATACCCGACTTGAGCCAATTTCACTTGCAGTGTTGAAACACCTAATTAGGCTTGAGAAATTCAATTCGGGCAAAGTCACCCAAACTGCCGAGAGGTATAGGGTGAGTAATCGAGTGTGAGGTTATATCACGATCGCAGAACCAACAAGTTTGTCCTAAATTCTAGATCCCGTTAGAACTTGCCTAGGTGTAAGTCGCTTCCCTAGTGCCTTTTATAAATTGAGAAAACCCTTACAAAAATATTATACTTAGATTTAGTAATCAATAGAAATACAACTAGTATAGAATAGAACCCATTCATGACTAGAAGTGTAATTAAAGGCAAAATATGTAGCTAAGTCGGATAGGAACCCAACTCCCACCTTCTAACTCCCTGTAGATATCGATCCCGACCTCTCGGGTAAAAGCTACATCGACCCCTCCTTGCCATTCTATAGTGGTGTAGGTTTGGAGCTGATCACTTTTTGGCGCCGTTGCCGGGGAGTTAAACGGTTTTGGTTATCTATCTGACTAGTTGTGTATATTGTTTTTCTTTCCTTCTATTTTACTAACTTGTGTGTTCTAATCGCTTTAGGTTCAAATGGCTAATCCTCTTGGCAATGTTCTACTGGGGGAGGAGGTAGATGATAATGGGGATGATGAGGCTCATTTGGTGCCTCAAGCTCAAAAAAATGGGCCGCCAGGCCAATGATAATGTTCCAGACCCTCTCCCACCTCCTCCAAGAGCAGCTCCTCGGGTGCTTCCAAATGAAGGATATGCTAGTGCGATTGTCCCACCCTGAATCCAGGCGGGCAATGTCCAAATTACAAATGTGATGTTGACTTTATTGGAGCAGCGAGGATATTTCACAGGTGCTCCCCATCAGAATACTTATAAACATCTCAAGGGATTCGTGGATACTTGTTGGGGTAGCAAGCAGACAAACGTATCAGAGGATGTATTAAGGCTGAGACTATTCCCTTTTTATCTTAGAGGGAAAGCAATGGATTGGCTCGAAAGACTCCCCAACTATTCCATCTCTACGTGGGATGAGTTAGTAGATAAGTTTATTGCCATGTTTTTCTCCCACGGACATATAGCATCTTTAAGGGATGAAATCTTAGCATTCAAACAGGAACCAAATGAACCCCTTCATGAGATTTGGGAGAGATATAGAACTATGGTCAAGGAATGCCCCAATAATGACATGACAGAAGCTATGATCCAACTGACATTTTACATGGGTATAAACACGACCAATCAATGTGTGGTGAACCAGTTATCTGGGGGGGAATTTTATGAAGATGTCTTATGATGAATCCTATGACATTCTTGATGAAATGGCTGACACTTCTTCAGCGTGGCAAAGTCGAGCAAACGTTCCTCAAGGTGACTCGAATGTGATAAATCTTCACAAGGAACTCCAAGACCATGGACAAGCCATTGCTAAGTTAACAACAACTATGAACCAGCTTGCCAAAGCAAAGCTTCAGCAAATCCAAGGACCAAAGCAAGTACATGCATTGGAAGGGGTCAATCTAATGGTCAACATGAGAAGACAACATGGCCAACAAATGCAAAGCAACAATGATCAAAGTGATCAAGGTGTAAGTGGTTACAACAATGATGGTTCATATGATAACCACAGTGAGGATGTGATGTATGCAAACAACTATTAAGGACAGCGGAGCAATGCTCCAAACCAACAGTCGAGATCTTAAAGGAATAATCAGAATTGGAACAATCAAGGGCAAGGAAACTGGAACAACAACAACTCAAACAACTGGGGGAACAATAATCAGAATTGGAACAATCAAGGGCAAGGAAACTGGAACAACAACAACTCAAACAACTGGGGGAACAATAATCAGAATTGGGGTGGCAACAACAATTAGAATGGCAATAACAACAACAATTGGGGTGGAAATAGAAATCGGGGGCCGGGCTTTCAAAGGCCCCCCAATGTATCAACAACCCAACAATCCTCCTCCGTATCAATCTCAAGGTCAAAGTTTGTCAAGAAATGATATAGACTGGATCGAGAATATGTTCAAAGATGATGGGGAGGACTGCAGATTCTGATGCTCAAATTGCCTCCCACACTACCTCCATCCGCAATCTTGAGGTCCAAATGGGGCAAATTTTGCAAGCTTTAAACACTCGCCCTAAGGGGTCACTACCTAGTGACACGGTAGTAAGCCCAAAGGGTGGGAACAATAACAATACCGGAGATGCAATGGCGGTGACCACAAGGAGTGGTAGAGGTGGTGAAGCAATTACCTCCAAACAAAAGAGGGTTGTGTTTGATGATGATGAAATGCAACATGATGATGTTCCTATAGTGGTTAAGTAAGTGAGTGAAGAGCAATTTAATGGTGAAGTGAGGATTGATATCAATGACAATGAGGAGGAGACTCAAAATGACGTGAACCCGTCTAGGGAACACGTAATTGACATACCGGAGTCTAGTGCCAAAATCCAAGGCTCCTTTTCCAAGGCCTCCTCCACCTTATACTGAAAGATTGGAAAAGGAGAAGAGTGAAAATCAATTCAAGAAGTTCATAGAGATGATGAAGAGTTTTTCAATCAACGTGACATTAGTGGAAGCTCTTGAGCAAATGCCGGGATACACCAAGTTTATGAAAGACTTGGTGACTAAAAAGAGATCCATGGAATGTGAGACCATCAAAATGACCCACCAAGTTAGTGCCATTGTGCACTCTATGGCTCCCAAACTAGAAGATCCCGACGCATTTACTATCCCGTGTACCATTGGAAGTGCGGATTTTGCGAAGGCATTATGTGATTTGGGTGCTAGTATAAATTTGATGCCTTACTCCGTTTTCAAAACTTTGGGAATTGGCCAACTGAGAGCAACTTCGATGAGACTTCAAATGGCGTATAGAACAATGAAGCAAACCCTTGGTATTATTGATGATGTTCTTGTACGGGTCGACAAATTTATCTTGCCTGCTGACTTTGTGATTCTTGACTATGAAGTCGATTATGAGGTTTCGATTATCTTGGGAAGGCCTTTCCTAGCAACATGGAAAACCTTGGTAGATGTGGAGGCCGGTGAGCTCACCTTCTGAGTTGGCGATGAAAAGGTTGTCTTCCATGTGTGCAAATCAATGAGGCAGCCGAATAGTACGGAGGTGTGCTCTTTTATGGATCTGGTGACAGAAGTGATAATTGATGATACAAGTGCAATGATCAACGTGGAATATCCCATGGAAGCTGTTTTATTGAACCATGAGGATGATGTGAAGGATTGCTTGGCTGAATGAGATAATACATTGCAAGGTATGAGATCCTACTCTTATGGACCCCGTAAGCTCTTCTTGGATTTGGAAAATCGGAAGACTCCACCGACAAAACCCTAGATCGAGGAGCCACCAATATTGGAGTTAAAGCCTCTCCCAGCACACCTCAGGTATGAATTCTTGGGCCTTGCTTCTACAGTACCTGTTATTCTTTCTACTTGCTTAACCCAAGTGCAGGTAAAATCCACTCTTGAAGTGGTCCAAAGGAGAAATAAGGTAATTAGATGGACCTTAGCTGATATTTGGGGCATAAGCCCCGACTTTTGCCTACATAAAATTATTATTGAAGATGATGCAAAGCCGTCCCTGGAACATCAACGGAGGTTGAAAGAGGCAATGCAAGAGGTGGTCAAAAAAAAGATCATCAATGGCTTGATGCAGGGGTTATCTATCCAATCTCAGACAGTGCCTGGACTTCACCGGTGTAGTGTGTGCCGAAAAAAGAAGGTATGACCGTGGTGAAAAATGAGAAGAATGAGTTGATCCCTACTCGGACCGTGACTGGATGGAGGGTATGTATGGACTACAGGAAGCTGAATAAGGTGACCTGAAAGGATCCTTTTCCATTGCCGTTTTTGGACCAGATGCTAGATAGACTTGGCGGACGGGCCTTCTATTGTTTCTTGGATGGGTACTCAGGTTACAATCAGATTCTTATAGCCCTAGAAGATCAAGAGAAAAACACCTTCACCTGCCCGTACGGGACCTTTGCATTCTCTAGGATGCCGTTTGGATTGTGTAATGCACCCGCTACATTTCAGCGGTGCATGATGGCTATATTTACGAACATGGTGGAGGACTTCCTTGAAGTCTTTATAGATGATTTTTGTGTTGTTGGAGACTCATTTGAAGAATGTTTGAAAAATCTTGATAAGGTTCTAGCCCGATGTGAAGAGACAAATCTTGTGCTGAATTGGGGAAAATGTCACTTTATGGTCGAGGAGGGCATTGTCCTCGGCCATAAGATCTCAAAAGATGGAATCGAAGTGGAAAAGGCTAATATAGAAGTGATTTCAAAGTTTCCTCCTCCAACTTCTGTCAAGGGAGTTAGAAGTTTCCTTGGGCATGCGGGGTTCTACCGGAGGTTCATCAAAGACTTTTCCAAAGTGGTGAATTCCCTATGCAAGCTATTAGAGAAGGATGAAAAATTTGATTTCAATGAAGAGTGCATGAAGGCCTTTGAGCTCTTGAAGTATAAATTAACAACCACTCCAATCATTACCGCACCAAATTGGAGATATCCCTTTGAGATTATGTGCAACTCAAGTGATGTTGCGGTAGGAGCAGTCTTGGGGAAACGGGTGAACAAGATATTTCATCTGGTATACTATGCAAGCAAAACTATGAACGATGCCCATGTTAATTATACAGTGATGTAGAAGGAATTATTAGCAATTGTGTTCGCAATGGAGAAGTTTAGCCCTTATCTCATGGGCGCCAAAGTGATTGTTCACACCAATCACGCGACACTCCAGTATTTGATGACAAAGAAGGACTCCAAAGTTAGTCTGATGAGATGTGTTTAGTTACTTCAAGAATTTGACCTCGAGATCGTTGATAGGAAGGGAAGTGAAAATTAGGTCGCGGATCATATATCCTGTCTAGAAGAGCAAGGGAGGCCAAAACATGGTATTGAAATTAATGATGCTTTCTCGGATGAGCAACTCCTCTCGGTTTCCATGAATGATATGCATTGGTTTGCGGATATTGCCAATTTTCTTGTTACCGGCATTGTCCCGTGTGAGCTCTCTTCTAACCATAGGAGGAAACTCAAATGGGACAGTTTGGACTATTATTGGGATGAGACTTACTTGTTCAAGATATGCAATGATGGAGTGATTCGCAGGTGTGTCCAAGAGGAGGAGCAAATGAGCATCCTTGATGCTTGTCATTCCTCTCCCTATGATGGTCATCACGGTGGGGCGAGGATGGCTTCCAAAGTTCTTAGTTGTGATTTTTATTGGCCAACACTGTATAGAGATTCCAGTGAGCTTGTCAAGAGATGTGATGAATGTCAGAGAGCTGGGGGAATATCAAATAAGGATGAAATGCCCCTCACAACGATTCTTGAAGTTGACATTTTTTACGTGTGGGGCATAGACTTCATGGACCCTTTTGTTAGTTCGTGTAGCAATACTTACATTCTTGTAGCGGTATATTATGTTTTAAAGTAGGTCGAATCTGTGGCTTTTCCCAACAACGAAGCCCTGAGTATAGTAGCTTTTCTCAAGAAGAATATTTTCACACGGTTTGGGATGCCTCAGGAAATTATAAGTGGTGGGGGGGGGGGGGGGGGGTCTCATTTCTGTAATATGGCATTTGATACTTTGCTTGCTAAATATGGTGTCAATCACAAGGTCTCTACTCCTTATCACCCCCAAGCTAGTGGGCAAGTGGATGTTTCAAATAGGGAAATCAAAAGCATCTTGTCAAAAACTGCGAATGCCAATAGAACAGATTGGTCAAGGAAGCTAGATGATGCGCTGTGGGCTTATAGGACTGCATTTAAGACTCTTATCGGTATGTCTCCATACCGATTAGTGTTTTATAAAGCGTGTCACTTGCCGGTTGAGCTAGAACATAAAGCATTATGGGCCTTGAAGAGGTTAAATCTTGAGTGGAATGTTACAACAAATCTCCGTGCGGAACAACTCAATGAGCTAGATGAATTTCAGTTTCATGCCTATTCAAGCTCATCATTTTACAAGGAGAAGATGAAATACTTGCATGATAAATATTCCAGAAACAAGGAATTCAAAGAGGGTGATTTGGTCCTTCTCTTCAACTCCCGGTTGCGTATGTTTTCGGGAAAGCTAAAGTCCAAATGGAGTGGTCCCTTTGAGGTAGTGCATGTAACACATTTTGGTGCTCTTGACTTGAAGAAACAAAATGGTGAAATATTCCGGGTTAATGGGCATCGTGTGAAGCATTACTTGGGAAAGTTTAATGACAACCACGTGGTGGCGTTGATAAAATTTCAATGATGATGGTAATATGCGTCGTACCGCGACGTTAAATCAAGCGCTTCTTGGGAGGCAACCCAAGTGATTTTTCTTTCTTTTTCATTTTTCTTCTTAGATTAGGATCTTTTGAACTACTGGTTGTGATATTTGTGTAGGAATTATTGATGCAGTGCAGGACAAATACTGGAGAAAATTGGCTAAGTGTGTAGTGGACCGCTGACAACGCTCAAAATTTCGCTGTCAGCGGTGGCTTTTACGCGGGGGCGCTATGTTGCAGCTGACGCGGACTTGGAAAAATAAAAAATGCATGTATCTGAAGTTTGGTCTGTGTCCGCGGTTGGAATTCCGCGGTCAGCGGTCACTATTTCGCTTCTGCGACCGATTTTCCGCTCCCAGCGGTGGAATTGCAGCTTCGGATCTTCAACTTGTGAAAAGCGCGGTCAGCGGTGAAATTCCACATCCGCGCCAAGTATGTTCGTGTGGGGCCTAGGGTTTTAGTATAAATATAGAGGCCCTCCTCCTTTTACACTTTTCACTCCCTAGCATTTGAA
The DNA here is from genome assembly GCA_005239495.1 of Nicotiana undulata. Lineage (NCBI taxonomy): Eukaryota > Viridiplantae > Streptophyta > Magnoliopsida > Solanales > Solanaceae > Nicotiana > Nicotiana undulata. The sequence goes on from ML244217.1 coordinate 135,746, forward strand.
GGCCCCATTTCACTATTCACCATACTCATGTTTCATCTAAAACTTCATCTCATCTAGCAAGTTAAATTCCTACATCAATACAAAAATCTTAGTTTTAATTTTGGTTTTTCCTCTCTTGTTTTACTAATTTTTAGCTTTTCTTTCTAATTAGGGTTATTATAGACCTAGAATCATGAGCATGTTTAATTATTGGTATAAATGAATGTGTAATGTTTTTTATGCTTAATAGGGGTTGGGGTGTTTCACTTTATTTTGTAATTGTTTCAATTATCCACTAAGTGTAAAACCTAGCTCACCGATGTTCTTCACTGCCCGTTCAGTTCAAATTTCGCGGTCGCGGCCTGAATTTCGCAGTCAGCGGTAATGTGCTTTTTTCAGCGGCCAGCTTTACGCGGCCACGGTCCTTTTTTCACGATCAACGGTGACTGTTGTTCAGAGACTGGGTAGTATGATTCCCAGCCTCTCGCGGTCGCGCACCATTTTTCGCTGTCAGCGGTGGCCTGTCCGTTGCAGCGCTTCTTTTTTTGCTAACAGCGATCTCTTTCATCTAATGATTCATTGATTACCAGATTCTAATGAGCTTTCATTGCTTATGTTTGCAGACAATGGTTCGATCTAGAGGTGGCCAAGATAAACAACCCGGAAGGGGAGAGTCCTCCCGGAGACGGGGGAGAGGCAAACAATCAGTTGCACCCCTAGCTCCTAGAAGGATAATTGGAAACAAGAACACTCTCCGGAGGCCCACTCCAGACACCTCGGAGACTAGCGAGTATGTCCCCTCTCAAAAAATTTTGGAGGGGGAAATTGGCCAAGCTCAAGAGGAGGCACAATCTCAGCCCCGACGCCTTATAAACGAATCAACTTATATATCTGTCTCTTAGGATAGATTAGGACTCAGTGACTCTCCACCTCCTCCGGCCCCCAGTACAACAGCTCCCTCTACCACACTTGCCAGTTGCCCCAGTACTGATCGACAGTGATGATGATGCCCCATATGACGAGAGGGGTGGTGACACTCAGACAGGGGGATTGGTGAGGTATCGGAACCCGATAGTATGACAAGATTGAGTCATGAGTGATAAGGCATATCATAAATTCAGAGAGTGGTGGGCTTAAAGATCACTTACATTGGTGCGGGTTCTTATTGAGCGGGACCTTCTACACCACAACCCAAATGTTAAAAAGCACTTCAACGAGAGAGTGGGGTGGAAGTTCTTCACCACCAGCCTGCCAGAGGCCAATGAGTTGTGGTTAAGGAGTTTTATGCTAATGTCTCCCCACATCAAACAGGGCACATACTTGATAAAAGTCAGCAACAAGAAGATTATGTTTAATGGCAAAGCTCTCAATGACTATGTTGGGTTCAATGATGAATATGAGACCCTATATCTGGAGAAGGTGGAGCTGGATGAGTTAGATCGCCATTGGCTAGCCTCAGTGATTTCTATTCTCGGGACTACTCAGCCAAGCTGACAGTCGGGGTTCCTATCTACAGGTTTGAGTTTCGAGGCAAAGGGATGGGCCACATTTGTATGCAGCAGATCCGACCCCACTACTCATGACAGTGACATGCCGGTTTCTCGAGCTATTATTGTGGGGGCTATTATGGCGGGGTTCTCGATCAATGTCAGGAATATTATGGCCAGGTGATTCACAGGGCGGTCAAAAAGGGTGAGAGTTCACAGCCCTTCCCAAACTTCCTCACTATGTACTTTGAGGACCAGGGAGTAGAGGGAAGGGACTATGACACCAAGGTGAAGCCGAAGAGGCCATTTTCCTGGTACAACTTACAGGTTCCGGACAACCCCAAGTCCAAGAGCAAAGCCACCGCTTCCATTGGCCAGTCTGAAGAGCCAGGGGTGGTGGCTACTAGTTCAGAGCCATCTACTGCTGAGGGGTCTTCTGCTGCCATGCCACATCCTCCCTTTGAACCATCTTCCTCTATTCCTGCCTCAATGCATTCATCTTCAGCATACCCTCAGACTGCTCTGAGTTAAACTAGACATTAGCCGGTAAGCAATTGTCTGCAGGTAGCTTCATCAAAGCTAACTTCTCTATCCAGTGTCGTAGCAGCCCATGCAGCCCCAGCCTAGATCCAGTTGCCTCCATAATTGGAGGAGACTTTGAAGAGTTTAGTTGACAACCAGAAGAAGATTCTGGAGTCCTTGGGCACCCATGAGAAGGAAATCAAGTCCCTGGGTAAGCAGGTTAGGAATATGAAGAAGATCCAGGAAGACCCGAAGAAGGAGGTGGCCAAGCTCACTACATCCAGTGATATTCCACTCGATCTCCTCATTGGATAGCCTGCCTCTGCAGCTGAGACATCACAACCATCACAGATGCTAGAGCAGGAGGTCATCAGTCAACCGCTGAGGAGGATGGTGATCCCCTAGACTGAGGATTTGGAGATCCAGCTGGAGGACCCTGAGGGAGATGTATCAGGCCAGCCCCAGGACCCAGCCATTGACCCACCCAGTGACCCAGCTCCTATACAGTCAGAGGCATCTTAGGGAGTTTTCGTTTACTCTCTACCCTTCCCCTATTCTATTTTTGCATTTAGTATTGAGGGCAATGCTAATTTTTATTTGGGGGGTGGCCTTTGGTGATTTTGATGATGATTTGGTCTGTAATAACTCTTGATACTATTTTCCTTTCTTTATTTTCTATTTCTCGTACTTTACTTCCGTACTTTTTATCTTTGGTATGTATATAAAGTTATCTTCCATGTATATATTCATTCCCCTCTTATGTATATTCGTCTCAGTCCCCTATTGTACATATTCATTTTACTTTACGTATTGTTACTTTATAACTTCTTTTATAATTTTCCTTAATAGTTTAGCTTCTTATTTCCTTTAGTAGCTTCTTTTTGAACTTATAACTTCTTTTTACTTTTTCGTGATCAATAAGCCTTTGGTTTTCTTAATGCCACGGTTCTTTCCAAGGGTGGAATTTGTGTGAACCGGGTGTCTCTTCCCTATGATGGATGGCGTGACGACCTTATTAAGGGATTGAGTCTGTTTTTTCTTTTGTTTTTGTTTTTGTTTTTCTTTTATATGGTAGTAATCAATAAATGTGACTCAAGTAAGCTTCACTTGGCACCAACATATTTACCTTTAACCTCATGGTTAGAGACAAATTGTAGACGAGACTAGCTCTAGTTGTGACCCTTAGAATCTTGAGTTGTCTAAAATTGTCATCAAGTGGTGTTTGTAGACATATGTGAGTTTTCAATCTAAGCTAAGGTTGTTGTGGGTCCTCGACTTTATTCTCTTTAACAATCTTGTGGCTTGAGAGGTGAGGTTTTGAATTGCAATCCCAAGTGTCGTGCCAACAAGTCTAGAACTTGTCCCGAATGTTTTTCTATGCGAAATTCTAAGTGTAGTTCGACTTGAGAAGTGGTTATAGGCTCTCCTTAGTCCCATTTGAATTTGAAGACTTCCATAGCCTACCTTTATAATATCCTTAGTCAACCCCTTGAGCCTAAGCCTTTTCGTTCAATAACCGCATTACAAGCCTTCATCCGTTCTATAAAGACCCTATCTTGGCACCCAATCGTTCCTTAGCATTCATAATAAACAATAGTCAAAAACATACGTTTGGGGGAGAGACAAGGAAATTCACGTGATGAAAGGTTCAAAGAACAAAACGAATTAATGACAAGGAAAGGCAAATAAAAGGATGAAAAGCCAAAAAGAAACATGTCAAAAAGCAAAGTAAAGGTTGAAAGGATTCAATGAAACAATGTTGAAAGGCTTGGAATGATGAGAAAAGGAGAAAAATGCGCGTCAAATAGAAGAAAGAGCGACAATGTGTCTCTCTAAGTTCCCCCAAGGAAGAAGAAACTGACTCAAAGAGTCAAGAAAACATAAGCTGAATTGTAAAAATGGAATGCCTAAGGAAAGATGATACAATCATAGTTCATTATGTCCAAATTTGATACAAAAAGCCTTCATTACATCCCGTTAAATCCCTATAGGATTTCAAGTTGAGTGAGATTACATTAGTGGTGATTTACATGAGGGTCAAGCCTATGGTACTTAGAGCCGGACTTGTGGCATTCTTTTGAGAGTGATGAGCTCACTTCTTTAAAATCCCGATTTTGAGCGTACATTCTATAAGGTGAGATGAGCTCATGGACAGTAGAGGAGAAAGAGTCTGGGATCCACAGTGACCTACGTGAGATAGCGAAACTATTTGATGAATTGAGTCAACTCTTGAAGCTTTTGTGTCACATTAGATCTATGGAACTCAAAAATGCATTGCATAATGTTGTCAATAATGCATTTGTGTTGAGGGTAATTGTTAGTCCCAATTGAAGCTTGATGAAGTTACTTTAGAACATCTGAAATTCTACTTTCTTTTTCTTGTGGAGGTGGGAATTACCTTGTTTGCTTGAGGACAAGCAAAAGCTTAAGTTTGGGGGTATTGATAACTAGGAATTTTAACCTACTATTTACTCTCATTTGCTTAGGTTTTGGGGAAAAAATGCGTTAAGGTATCCCGAACACTAACTCAAGGTGCTTACTTGCAGGTTTTGGTCAAAATGAAGCAAAGAGGCCAAAACAAACTTAAAAAGGAGCCAATCTTGCACAAACCCTGAACTCAACTGGAGCACTGACATCGCTAATTTTACGTTGTAGTGTAAGCTTGTCCCCTGAGGCGTATTACTGAGGGCAACCGCGGACTTGAGGTTTAGAGAGATGAATTTGGGCTAAGCTGGGACTGCTAACAACGCCAGAAAAGAGCGGCCGCGAAACCATTGGCATGGCTGCGACAGAAATACCACTGAGAGAAAAAGTGTAGGATCAGAGAGTTAGAAACCTTGGGCCAACCATGAAACGCGCTCATCGTTTATTTTACATGGCCGCGCTAAATACTAACGCGGAGGCGATTAGAATTTCGCTGGTAGCGGAATAAAGGTTCAGAAAGTTTACATCAAGCCCAATTTTGAAGAAGCGCGATCCGCACTCGTTATTGTGCGGCCGCGAATGTCTATCCGCTGAGGCGCCTATTTTTCCGCTAACAGCGGAACCTCCGCAGGGGCATTTTTGTCCAATAATTTTAGTTGTGTATAAATAGTTCTTTTTCACATTTTAGGTTATATTTTGTATCAGTGAGCTCATGAACAACAACCTTTTCCCCTTTTGAGTAATTTAGAGTAGTTTTAGCTTATAATCTTAGAGTTTATCCTTGTATTTAACATTCATGGCTTTTATTTCATCTACACTTTTGATTTCTACCTTGATTATGAGTAGCTAGACCCATTAGCTAGGGTTGTGACCCAACCCTAGTGTGGGTATCTTATGGGTCTTTAAATTTAGGTCTTATTTGTTATGGGTTAGTGATATTTAGCCTGTTCCATGCTTTATCTATTGAATTAGTGGTTGCAAACACTGATTCATGCCTTTTTGACTAGGTTCTTCTTGAGAAAGAGGTCCCAAGTCTAGGTAAAATAGGCTAACAAGAAATTGGGGTGAATTCAAGAGATTGATATCCCCAATGAAAGGGTTAAACCTAGAGATAGTAATACCCGATGTCACGACCCAGAACCGGTCCAGGTCGTGATGGCGCCTAACGATGGGGTTAGGCAAGCCAACGAACAACCATAACAGTGATAGTGTGGAATACAGTAACAACATGGGGTAGGGCCGTAGAAACAAGCTGAACCTCAGCTAGGCCCAATACATATACAACCCCGATAACAACAACAAGTGTGTGCCAGGACTAGTGTCACAGTGTCAACGGGCGGCTACATAGATACAACTGTAGAAAATACATATACAGAATATACAAGCCGAAGTCTGGAACAAAAGACTGAGCAAAAGGAAACTAGAAGGCTCCGGAGGTGCTGTCAGGAGAACGCCAAGAAGACAGCTCACCGTGTGGAGCGATGCCGCGGTCAGTATCTATCAACAGGCAGACGACCAGACGGACCAGCCTCTGTACCTGCACAGTCAAGTGCAGAAAAGAAAGAAAGTGCAGCATGAGTACATATAAACAAATATGTACCCAGTGAGTATCCCGTCTAAACTCGTAAAGAGTAGTGACGAGAGGTAGAATACATACTCACTAAGGTCCAGTACATAATGAAATAAAATACATGCTGAGCAATGTATCATGTGAGATAGTACATCAAGTATAAGAACATGTAAGCAACAATCAGTAACTGATCTCAAACATAGTCTCCTTTTGTAAACTATTCCTAGTTATATCTCTTGTTCTCTTACCTATTACTCGAAATGACTTATCTTTATTCTCAGTTGTTCACCTCCCAGTACTCTGTTATGTTTCTCAACTCACCCTCGTACGATACCAACTCAATGCAAATGCGGATGAATGCAATGCGTA
>ML244218.1:1276-22763 GCA_005239495.1 Nicotiana undulata
ATCGACCGCAATATATAGGCACTCGTCACCCCGCCTATACGTTGGACATGAATTACACATAGCAAATAAGACTCTATACCTAATCCCTCAAGCTAAGGTTAGGCCAAACACTTACCTCGGCTCCAAAAAAAATGCAAGTCAAGCCTCAATCACAGTCTTCCCTCTCGAATCCAACTCTGAATCGATAATATCTAGACATAATGGATTTATTAATATGAATAAGTACTCAATAAACAAATTCCGAGCCTAATTATACATTTTCTACTATTCTTCCAAAAATACTAAAATTTGACCCCGGGCCCGCTTAGTCCAAACACGAGGCTCAGACCAAAACCCGATCACCCATAACCCCACGAGTTAAAATATATGATTTGTTTTAAGATTCGGCCCCAAATTGAGGTTGAATCACCTAAAATTCCTAAAAACCTAACTCTACCCAAAATTCCTAATTTCTACTTTGATTTTAGGATTTTAGGCCTAGATTCTAGTGATTATGGAAGAAAAGTGGGGGAAGTAGGAGTTAAAATCACTTACCCAAGAGCTATGAAGGAGAAAATGGCTTGGAGTCTTCAATGGGGCTTGGAGAACAAGAAGGAAGTGAAAATTATGAAAATCCCGCATGGTATTCTGCTTTTGGCGTATTTTAATAACTGGGCAAAAATACCCTTCGCGTTCGCGGGCCCCTGGCCGCGTTCGCGAAGGGTTGACTAACCTGACCTACGCGTTCGCGAGCATAGGGCCGCGTTCGCGAAGAACAAACTACTCAACTCCCCCAGACCCCAGCCTAACACTACATGTTCGCACTCCTGGGGACGCGTTCGCGTAGAAGCACTGTCCAGTGCTCCGCGTTCGTGTCTCCCTCTACGCGTTCGCATAGAGTAAAATCCCAGGCCACAATAATTACCCTTCGCGTTCGCGAGACCTTGGCCACGTTCGCAAAGGGTATTACATCAGACACCAGCAAATCATCAAAAACACCAGATTTTTCCTTCTTTTCACACCCTGTTAGCTACCCGAAACTCACCCGAGCCCTCGGGTCTCAAAACCAAACACATGCACGACTCCCAAAAACATCCTACGGACTTATTCAAGCATTTAAATCACCCAAATATCATCAAAATCATCGAATCAAACCTCAAAACTCTTAGAATTTTCTTAAAACTTCATACAGATTAACTTTTCAGATTTTAATCTGAAACACGTCATTTCAAGTCTGTTTTACACCAAATTTCACAGATAAGACAAAAAACATATAATAAACTTGTTCCGGGCTCCGGAACCATAATACGGGCCCGATAACACGGCTTTCACTTAATTATTCAATTTCAAAATCCTTTATTATTTTCATAAAACAATTTTCTTTAAAAATTCATTTCTCGGGGGCTTGGGACCTCGGAATTCAATTCTGGGCATACGCCCAAGTCCCATATTTTCCTACGGACCCTCCGGGATCGTCACATCACGGGTCCGTGTCCGTTTATCAAAAATGTTGACCAAATTCAACTTTATTCATTTAATTATCATAAATTCCATTTTTCATCCAATTTTGACATAAAGACTTCCCGGCTACACACCCGGGCTGCACACGCATATCGAGGTAAGATTAACGGAGGCTTTCGAGGCCTCGGAACAGAGATTTATCTAGGATTACTTAGGATGACATTTTGGGTCATCACAATCTCCACTTCTAAAATAAACGTTTGTCCTCGAACGAACATAGAAAAGTACCTGAGTCTGAGAAAAGATGGGGATAACGACTCCTCATATCGTACTCGGACTTCCAAGTAGCTGCCTTGGCAGGTTGACCTCTCCATTGAACACGGACCGAAGGATAACTCTTCGACCTCAACTGATGAACCTGCCTATCTAATATAGCTACCGGTTCCTCCTCATAAGTCAGATCCTTGTCCAACTGGACACCGCTGAAGTCAAGAACATGAGATTGATCTGCGATATACCTTCGGAGCATGGATACATAAAACACTGGATGCACTACTGATAAATATGGTGGCAAGGAAAGTCTGTAGGCCACCTCTCCTACCTTGACCAAAATCTCAAATGGACCAATATACCTAGGGATCAACTTGCCCTTCTTTCCGAATCTCATCACGCCCTTCATAGGCGACACTCGAAGGAACACCGGGTCTCCTACCATGAAAGCCAAATCTCGAACTCTACGATCTGCATAACGCTTTTGCCTGGACTGAGTTGTACGAAGCCTATCCTGAATAATCTTCACCTTATCCAAGGCATCTTGGACTAAATCAGAACCCAATAGCCTAGCCTCTCCGGGGTCAAACCATCCGATTGGAGACCGACATCGCCTACCATACAATGCCTCATACGGAGCCATCTGAATGCTCGACTGGTAACTGTTGTTATAGGCAAACTCTGCTAAAGGCAAGAACTGATCCCATGAACCACCAAAGTCGATGACACAAGCTCGCAACATATCCTCCAAAATTTGAATACTACGCTCGGACTGTCCGTCTGTCTGGGGATGAAATGTTGTGCTCAACTCAATCTGTGTGCCCAACTCTCGCTGAAATACTCTCCAGAAATGGGAGGTAAACTGAGTACCTCGGTCTGATATGATAGATAAGGGCACACCGTGATATCTGACAATCTCTCTCATATAGATCTGAGTTAACTTCTCCGCTGAAGATGAAACCGCCACCGGAATGAAATGTGCTGACTTGGTCAGCCTATCCACCACAACCCATACTGCATCAACCATCCTCTGGGTCCGTGGAAGTCCAACTACAAAATCCATCGTGATAGGCTCCCACTTCCACTTGGGAAGCTGAATCTGCTGCATCAAACCATCGGGTCTCTGGTGCTCATATTTAACCTGCTGACAGTTCAAGCACCGAGCCACATAGGTCACAATATCCTTCTTCATTATATGCCACCAATAATGTTGCCGCAAGTCTTGGTACATCTTCGCTGCGCCCAGATGAATGGAATACCGGGAACTATGGGCCTCTTGCAATATCAACTCACGAATGTTGTCCACATCAGGAACACATATACAAACCTGCAATCTCAAAACTCCCTCAGCATCAACTTTGACTTGTTTGGCACGTCCGTGCCGAACCGCATCTCTAAGACAACACAAATGACGACCGTCATACTGCCTGGCGCGAATATGATCATGCAATGAAGAACGAGCGAGGGTATGGGACAAAATACTGCCACCCTCAGAAACCTCTAATCTCACAAATCGATTGGCTAAAGCCTGAACATCCAAAGCCAAAGGTCGCTCTCCAACTGATAAATAGACCAAGCTACCCATACTGGCTGACTTCCGGCTCAAAGCATCGGCCACCACATTGGTAACATCATAATCCTTCAGCAACTCTAACCACCTCCTCTGCCTCATGTTCAACTCCTTTTGCTTAAACAAGTATTGCAAACTCTTATGATCAGTGAATACCTCACACGGTACCCCATACAAATAGTGCCTCCAAATCTTCAAGGCATGAACAATAGCTGCAAGCTCCAAATCATGGACTGGATAGTTCTTCTCATGAATCTTCAACTGACGAGATGCGTAGGCTATAACCTTGCCCTCCTGCATCATTACTGCACCAAGTCCAACCCGTGAAGCATCACAATACACGGTATACGAACCTGAACCTAAGGGAAATACCAACACTGGTGCTGTGGTCAATGCTGTCTTGAGCTTCTGAAAGCTCGCTTCACACTCCTCAGACCATCTGAACTGAACACTCTTCTGCCTTAAATTGGTCATAGAGGCTGCTATAGATGAAAACCCCTCCACAAACCGGCGATAATAGCATGCGAGGACTAAGAAACTTCGAATCTTTGTGGCTGAAGTGGGCCTAGGCCAATCTCTAACTGCTGAAACTTTCTTCTGATCCACTTGAATGCCCTCTGCCGATACAACGTGACCCAAAAATGCCACAGAACTCAACCAGAACTCACACTTATAGAACTTGGCATACAACTGCCGATCCCTCAGAGTCTGGAGGACGACTCTAAGGTGCTGCTCATGCTCCTCTCGGCTGCGAGAGTATATCAAAATATCATCAATGAAAACAATGACGAACGAGTCCAAATAAGGCCTGAATACCCGATTCATCAACTCCATAAAAGCAGCGGGGGCATTAGTCAACCCAAACGACATGACCAAAAACTCATAGTGCCCATAACGAGTGCGAAAAGCCGTCTTGGGCACATCAGATGCCCTAATCCTCAGCTGATGATAACCAGACCTCAAGTCTATCTTTGAGAACACCGTAGCACCCTGAAGCTGATCAAATAAGTCATCAATCCTCGGCAAAGGATACTTGTTCTTGATAGTAACCTTATTCAACTGCCGGTAGTCAATACACATCCTCATTGAGCCGTCTTTCTTCTTCACGAACAACACTGGAGCACCCCAAGGAGAAACACTAGGCCTAATGAAGCCTTTATCCAACAAATCCTGCAATTGTTCCTTTAATTCTTTCAACTCTGGCGGAGCCATACGATACGGGGGAATAGAAATGGGCTGAGTGCCCTCAGCTAGCTCAATACAAAAATCAATATCCCTGTCGGGTGGCATACCCGGCAAGTCAGTAGGGAATACCTCTGGAAACTCACAAACCACGGGCACGGACTCTATAGAAGGGACCTCAGCAATAGAATCACGAACATAGGCCAAACAACCCTTCTCGACCATGCGTCGAGCCTTCATATAAGAATAACTCTACCAGAAGAATGACTAAGAGTTCCTCTCCACTCTAACCGAGGTACTCCTGGCAAGGCTAAGGTCATTGTCTTGGCATGACAGTCCAGAATAGCATAATAGGGAGATAACCAGTCCATGCCCAATATAACATCAAAGTCAACCATATCAAGAAGCAAAAGATCAACCTGAGTCTCCAGACCACCAATAACTATTGCGCAAGCACGGTAGACTCGATCTACCACTATAGAATCACCCACCGGTGTAGACACATGTACAACAGTACTCAAAGAATCACGAGGCATACTCAAATAAGGGGCAAAATATGAAGACACATAGGAGAATGTAGAACCCGGATCAAATAACACCGAAGCATCTCGGCTGCAAACTGAAACCGTACCTGTAATAACTGCATCAGAAGCCTCAGCATCAGGACGAGCAGGAAAAGCATAACACCGGGGATGAGCCCCTCAAACCTCCACATCTCTGGGTCTACCTGCTACGGGTTGACCCCTACCTCTCACAGCCTGCCCTCCACCTCTATGGGTCTGACCTCCACCTCTGGCACCACGACCACCCCTAGCTGGCTGAGGGGGAGAGGGTGCACCTGGTGCGGGAACCATGGCACGGGAACCCTGATACTGAGAACCACCAAAACCTCGGGGGAAAAACCTGGAAATATGCCCCATACCACCGCAAGTGAAGCAAGACTTCGTCTGCTGAGAATATTGTCCCTGACGACCAGAATGACCACTCTGATAGCTCTGAATCAGCGGTGCACTGATGGGAGTTGAAGGTTCACTGTGGGATACCTGGAGTGCTGACTGATAAGGCCTAGGGGGATGACCTTTTCCAAAGGAATCTCTGTCTCCAGATGAGGCACCACTGAAATGGCCGAAATGACGAGGTCTCTTGTCAGACCCCTGACCACCACCCTGGGATAATACCATCTCAATACGTCTGGCCACATCGGCTGCATCCTGAAAGGAGATATCAGTACCCGTCTCTCTGGCCATCTGAAGTCTGATGGGCTGAGCTAGACCCTCAATAAATCTCTGAACTCTCTCCCAATCAGTGGGGAGTATCATAATGGCATGCCTGGCCAGAGTAATGAACCTGGTCTTGTACTGAGTGAAGAACATGGAGCCCTGCTGTAGACACTCAAATTGCCTCCGAAGATCCTCTCTCTGAGTAACTGGAAGGAACTTCCCCAAGAACAACTCGGAGAACTGACCCCAAGTCAGAGGTGCAGACCCAGCTGGTCTGGTCAAGCAGTAATCTCTCCACCAAGTCTTGGCGGTGCCAGAAAGACGAAATATAGCAAAATTAACTCCATTGGACTCCACAATGCCCATGTTTCGAAGAACCACATAACAGCTATCTAAATAATCCTGGGGATCCTCTGATAGTGCACCAGTAAATGTAGTAGTGAATAACTTGGTGAACCGATCCAACCTTCACAGAGCGTCTGCTGACATGGCTGCTCCCTCAACTGCTAGTGCCACAATACCCGGTTGAACTACTCTGACTGTCTGAGGTGCTGGAGTTTGGATTTGAGTGGCAAACTGCTCTGGCGTATGAATAGCAGAAGTCTGGGTCCCTCCCCCAGCCTGAGATCCAGCTGGTGCAGTAGGAAGAAGATCGTCCTGAGCCACACTCTCCATGAGTCCCACTAAGCGGACTAGAGCGTCCTGAAGCACTGGGGTGGCAATGAACCCCTCTGGGACCTGAGCTGGTCCAACTGGGACTGTCTGAGTAAGAACCTCACAGGCAAAGTCTACTTGTGGGTCCTCTACTGGAGCTGCTGCTCTAGCTCTGCCTCGACCTCTAGCACGGCTCAACCTCGGCCCCTCGTAGGAGCTGCAATAGGAGGATCAGGTTGTTGGTCGGTCGATGAGGAAGCGCGCGTTCTCGCCATCTGCGAGAGAGTAAAATAAAGACTCAATTAGTATTCAAAATTCAACTGGCACGACAGAGAATGAAAGATGTGAAGTTATTCCTAACTTTGCAGCCTCTAGGGGATAAGTACAAACGTCTCCGTACCAATCCCTCAGACTCTACCAAGTTTTTCCGTGAGTTGTGAGACCTAAGCAACCTAGGGCTCTGATACCAACTTGTCAAGACCCAAAATCCCACATTCGGGCCATGACTGCGTCTAACGTTGAACCCGCTAGACAAGCCAACGTTTGAACTAAATAAAACTCATTAACAACTAAAACGAACAAGATAACTAAGGCATCGATGGTCAACAATATGAAGGTTAACAAATTACCAAAAATAATATAGCAACTTCGAAATAAAACCCATATACAAATCCCAGAACTGGTGTCACATACTCACGAACTGTCTAAGAGATTACTAAAACAAAGGTCTGAAAATAAGTACATATGACTGTCTTTGAACTATAAGATAAGACAGAGCTGAAAGTGAAGGGTAGAAGGTGACACCAAGGCCTACGAACTTCTGCGGGTCTACCTCAATGTCTCCTGTATGAACTGATGGAATGCTCCGACCATCAGTGACCACCGGGTCCGGTTGCGTAGTCTGCACAATATAAAGAAGTGCAGGTGTAGCATCAGTACAATCGACCCCATGTACTGAGTAAGTGCCGAGCCTAACCTCGGCGAAGTAGTGATGAGGCTAGGACCGACAACAATATATGTACCTGGGCAATTCTATATAATAACAGGAAAATATCGACGGAAATAAGCAAGTAAGACAAATACGGGGAGAACATGTTAGGGGTAAAAGGGGCAACAAAATGCTAGCACAATAGTACAGGGTAATAACTGATGTGTAAAAAGTAAAAGCAGGAATCTAATGTCTCAGGACAGATAATGATCAACAAAAAGGCACGGCATGTCCCCTCGTGCATAATCTCACAGTCACTCGGCCCGGAATGTCCCCTCGTGCATAAATAGTAACACTTGGCACGGAATGTCCCCTCGTGCAATAAATAATCAACGATCAACACGGCATGTCCCCTCGTGTGATAAATAACAAACAATCAGCACGACATGTCCCCGCGTGCAATAAATAATAAATGATCAACACGACATGTCCCCTCGTGTGATAAATAATAAATGGTCAGCACGGCATGTCCCCTCGTGCGATAATTAATAAACGATCAACACGGCATGTCCCCTTGTGTGATAAATAATAAACAATAAGCACGGCATGTCCCCTCGTGCGATGAATAATATAAAAGCAACAATATAATGTGAAAATCAACAATAAGAAGTCTCAAGTGTATGGAAATACTCAATAAAATTCTATCGTCCCGGCAAGGGACTCAGCTATAACCAACCTCGCATCAGAAATACAATTTCAACAGTAAAAGCCTCAACTGAAACAAATAACACAATAACTCCCCATGTCATGAAACAACATCAAGGTATCACTTCTAAATCACCAATTACTCATAGTACAGAGAATATTAAGAACACGGTATGATTCATCACAATTGACTCACGGGCATGCTTGACCGCAACATATAGGCACTTGTCACCCCGCCTATACGTTGGACATGAATTACACATAGAAAATAAGACTCTATACCTAATGCCTCCAACTAAGGTTAGGCCAAACACTTACCTCGGCTCCAAAAGAATGCAAGTCAAGCCTCAATCACAGCCTTCCCTCTAGAATCCAACTCCCAATCGATAATATCTAGACATAATGGATTTATTAATATGAATAAGTACTCAATAAACCAATTCTGAGCCTAATTATACATTTTCTACTATTCTTCCAAAAATACTAAAATTCGACCCCGGGCCCGCTTGGTCCAAACACGAGGCTCGGAACAAAACCCGATCACCCATAACCCCACGAGTTAAAATATATGAGTTGTTTTAAGATTCGACCCCAAATTAAGGTTGAATCACCCAAAATTTCCAAAAACCTAACTCTACTCAAAATCCCTAATTTCTACTTTGATTTTAGGATTTTAGGCCTAGATTCTAGTGATTATGGAAGAAAAGTGGGGGAAGTAGGAGTTAAAATCACTTACCCAAGAGCTATGGAGGAGAAAATGGCTTGGAGTCTTCAATGGGCTTGGAGAACAAGAAGGAAGTGAAAATTATGAAAATCCCGCATGGTATTCTGTTTTTGGGGTATTTTAATAACTGGGCAAAAATTCCCTTCGCGTTCGCGGGCCCCTGGCCGCGTTCGCGAAGGGTTGACTAACCTGACCTACGCGTTCGCGAGTCCTTGGACGCGTTCGCGTAGGTTTGACTCCACTGGTCTACGCATTCGCGAGCATAGGGCCGCGTTCGCGAAGAACAAACTACCCAGCCCCCCCAGACCCAAGCCTAACACTACGCGTTCGCACCCCTGGGGACGCGTTCGCGTAGAAGCACTGTCCAGTGCTCCGCGTTCGTGTCTCCCTCTACGCGTTCGCGTTGAGTAAAATCCCAGGCCACAATAATTACCCTTCGCGTTCGCAAATGGTATTACATCAGACACCAGCAAATCATCAAAAACACCAGATTTTTCCTTCTTTTCACACCCCGTTAGCTACCCGAAACTCACCCGAGCCCTCGGGTCTCAAAACCAAACACACACACGACTCCCAAAAAATCCTACGGACTTATTCAAGTATTTAAATCACCAAAATATCATCAAAATCATCGAATCAAACCTCAAAACTTTTAGAATTTTCTTAAAACTTCATACAGATTAACTTTTCCAATTTTAATTCGAAACACGTCATTTCAAGTTCGTTTTACACCAAATTTCACAGATAAGACAAACAACATATAATAAACTTGTTCCGAGCTCCGGAATAATAATACGGGCCCGGTAACACGGTTTTCACTTAATTATTCAATTTCAAAATCCTTTATTATTTTCATAAAACAATTTTCTTTAAAAATTTATTTCTCGGGCTTGGGACCTCGGAATTCGATTCCGAGCATACGCCCAAGTCCCATATTTTCCTACGGACCCTCTGGGACCTTCACATCACGGGTCCGGGTCCGTTTACCAAAAATGTTGACCAAAGTCAACTTTATTCATTTAATTATCATAAATTCCATTTTTGATCCAATTTTGACATAAGACTTCCCGGCTACATGCCGGGGATGTGCACGCATATCGAGGTGAGATTAACGGAGGCTTTCGGGGCCTCGAAACATAGATTTAGTTAGGATTACTTAGGATGACCTTTTGGGTCATCACTCCCTATGACGTGTGGTAGTGCTTTATAAGATTGAACCTATTTTGCTGTTAATGATTCCATAGACTTAAGGTGGTCTATATGTTGATAGACTTGATGGAATCACCTACGTGAGTGTAAAGGTGCAGTCGCCTTTTATGAAAGACTTAGGATGTCTTTCTAGAGCACTCATGAGACCCAAGGTGTGTGCATGACCATAAAAACACTTTATTAGTATCGCGGAGTTTGCATAAAAGTAAGGATATAGTATGTGTATCGAGGGTCTCAACTCATGTCCATTCAAGAGAACTTCACTTTGTGGATATTAGTCGTTGCCTCATTTCACTACGTGTCAATTCAAATCAAAAGATATTGACACTTAAGTATATGTTCCTTTCTTTTGCCCAGGAATTATTCTTATTCTTTATCTTTGCATTAGTGGGGGATTGTTGGTATTATTCCTCTTTAGGCGTTACACTAATTTGATAATGCAAAGAACAAAGAACTTCTAATCTACAATTAATCTATGGTTAATTGTCATACCTCTCCACCATTAATTTATTGTAACATTTATAGATTTTATGTATATGCAGAGTGGGAGAATGAAGTTACTACTTAATAAATGGTTCACATTCATTCATATGACAGTTTTTTAACTTTTGTGACTTCGTTTATGAAAATATATAACTTTTGGAAGGTTTGAAGTTACTGCCTTTATGAAAACTTTTTCATTAAACCAAAATAAATGTTACATAATATTAATCACATTTGGCCTCTTACGATTTTATGATGGAAGAAAACCTAAATGATTTGCCTATATAAGCATCATCATTTGTGAGCTAAAACACCAACCAAAAAATATTATTCTCTCATCCTCTCAAAAAACTATTCTTCTTCCTATTTTTCCTGGGCAATTCTTTTTTTGCTAACTCCAAACTTCCAGCCACAAGTGCACATGTTTGGAAGTACTGTGGAACCTTAGAGAGTGGCCAGTCTTAACGGTTTGCACGTAGTCAGACCAAAATCGCTTTCAAGGCAGTGGCTTGCCACGACACAATATTTATTCGATAAGTTATTTCTATTCTAGGTCAATATTATCTACTATTTATTCTTACATTTAGCATCTAGCCATCTACTGACTCCTAGTAAATTACTTTTAGTGCTCAAAACTTGAATTTGAGTCCTTGGTGTTGTTGTTCTAGACCACCCTATAAAAAGTAGCCAAGAAAAGTTAGTGAAAAAGAGAGACAAGGGATGAGGCCTTGAGTCTAGGGATGTTCAAATTGTATGGGTAAAATATGTTCATATTTAATGATCGCATGAGAAAGCGACACGGTGGAGCTGAAGAGAGAAAAAAGTCGCACCCGAAGGCAATGATCTCGCTTGTCATCGGAGAGAACGGTATTCATAAAGACAAAATAAATATCTGCCATCCGGTAGCATTCGATGAGGAATATCCTACAAAATTAAATGCATGATCTTTTACAGAGCATATGGTTTTCATTGCCCACTGTTACACATTCTTCAATGATACTCATAATTTTCATTTAAGGGGGGCTTGATTCTAGGACCTTGTTCCTTAGGCGTAAGTATAAATAGTGAGCTCAACTATCATTGTAAAGGACACGAATTTTCTGACAAAATCCTACAGTGTATTCTATCAAAAGCTCAATAATATTTTACTGCTTATTTATATTATTCTCACTGCACCCGGAAGCTTTACACCCAAGACAAAAGATATCTGCCGCTTTATTTCAATCTCAAGGCTAAGTCTTACATTTTTGTTTAATTCATCTATTATTTTTGGGTCAAATCGATTCACTTGTCTAGAAACCACATTTAAATTAACTGTACTATTTTACGGGTAAAGTTTGGTGCCCATTGTAGGGAATAGACAGTCGTGTAATTGAATTGATCCATGCATCTATTACTAACTTGTTTGATTTTTTGTTCTTACCAAAAATCATTAAAAATGGCAGATAATGATGTAAAAAACACACACAATGTTGAGGCTCAAGAAAATTAGCCTCATCACAAATATTCCATAAGCGATACCCGCAACAAGGGGAATGAGGCCATGCCTATCCACGGCGGCTGGTATCCGTGCCATGTTGGGGAGGAGACTCCTAATGATGCTGAAAACGAGCACGCCGTCGAAGAGGTAAGGATATTGAAGGAGCGACGAGAGACCATTATAGGCCATCTCACACTATAGGATCAAGTCATTACGGAAGTAAGACTCGTATTGTCGGGTGCATCCAACAATGCGAATGGAGAAGGTGCAGTTCCTCCCGGTGCTCTTGCAAATCAAACAACCCATAGGGTCGATAACAACACCCTGAGGGGCAAAGTCGGCTTTGACAAGGCCGGGGGAAACTGTGGCGGACCCGGTAACAATGCTGAAAATGATCCCTTTAAAATCGAACTTATGCGGTTTATGAGGGAAATAAATGCTTGAACGGATCAAATTCCAAGTGCACCACTAGTACTGAAAGGACCAGATTCAAAGAAATATACCCAATTGTCATTTAAATCGAGCGCGACACCGGAATTGATCTCGAAGCGGTTTAAAATGTCAGACATACCAAAGTATGATGGGACTCCATATCCTCAAGAGCATATCACCACCTATACAATGGCGGTGAAGGGGAACGATTTAGCTACCCATGAGATTGAGTCAGTCTTACTGAAGAAATTCGAGGAGACCCTTAAGAAGGGAGCCCTGACATGGTATTCACTCTTGCACGAGCACTCCATATACTCCTTTGAGATGCTCGCTGACTCTTTACTCAAGGACCATGTCGGGGCTAGAAAGGTACATGCCTGAAAGGCCGACATATTCAGGATTTCACAATGAGATTCTGAATTAATGCGGGAGTTTGTGACGAGATTCCATAAGGAAAGGATGTTTCTACCAGCCATACTGGACGAATGGGCGGCTGAAGCGTTTACCAAAGGTTTGAATCCAAGAAGTTCCGGCACTTCCCTGAATTTGAAAGAAAGCTTGCTCGAGTTTCAGGCGACAACATGGGCAAATGTTCACAATCGGTACAAATCAAAGATAAGAATCGAAGACGATCAACTCGTTATTCCGGTGCCAACAAAGGGTCGAGACCGGAGAAGTCAAGAGATGATTTTGACTCAGATCGACGGTCTTCAAGGGGTCAGTTTTTACCCTACGACAGGCTGAAGAACGCAACAGAGGTTTCTGATCGGCGAATAGATTCGCCAACAGTAGAAGAACTGGCCGTAATTGAAATAATATGTCATTGTAGATCAAGGAAACGTCAGGTACTCAAGATTCTTCCTACCCCATGATTTTAGAAAACAATTTCAACATCAACATAGTGAAACTGGTGTCGGCTATGAGGAACATTAAAGAAGCACGGTTCCTGAATTCAATGAGATCTGATCTTAGCTAAAGGGATCATAACTTGTGGTTGTAATACTACGGTCACCGGACGGGGGACTGCCAGCATTGGCGCGGAGAGGTGGCGACATTGCTAAAAATGGCTATCATAGGGACTTTTTAAGTGACCGGGCTAAAAACAACTATGGTCACAATTGTGATAATGCAAAACCTTCAAAATCCGGAGAAGATCCCCCGCGCCTGGTGATCAACATGACTTTTGAGGGGAACAAGATTAACGGGGTAACATTCTCGGTGGCAAAAAAGGTGACTGTGTCAGTGACCCATGGCGAAAGACATTGGAAAGCCGTTGAAGATGACATTACGTACACGGAGAAAGACGCATATGGATTGTTGTTATCGCATAATAATGCGTTGGTAATTTCTTTATATTTCCTAGATTTTAAAATTAAATGTGTTTTGGTAGACCCAAGAAGTTCGGCATACATCATACAGTGGAGGGTTTTAAAGCAAGCCAAGCTCAGCGGAAGTATCATTCCGGCCAAAAAACTCCTCGCCGGGATCAACCTAGCAAGTGTGACAATCCGAGGAGAGACCCTGATGCCCATGAATGCCAAAGAGGTGATGAAGACGACCCTTTTCGAGGTGGTGGATGATGATATGGGTTACAACATCATCCTAGGGAGACCATGGTCACACGAGATGAAGGTCGTGCCATCAATATATCATCAGTTTCTGAAATTCCCAACTCCCGAGGGAGTTAAAAAATTAAGAGGCGACCAACCGACAACGAGAGAAATGAATGTTATCACATGTTCTAGTAGCATAACGAAGGAAAATGCAACATAGAAATCACAGGAACCGGTGCCTGCTCCCGAGCCGAGCGAAGTCAACCAGGGGGAGGAGTCGTCGGAATTCTATCAGGTGTCGAGGTATTTCCAGGAACCAGAAGAGACGGACGCAACAAAGTCCACAACGGAAGAACTTGGACAGGTCGCATTGTTTGAAAATTTCCTTGAGAGGAATTTTCACTATGAGATAGGACTGTACCTCGTACTTAAGTCTGGATTTATTGAATTTCTTAAATTTAATGTAGATTGTTTTGCGTGGTCGCATGCAGATATGACAGGTGTCCCGCCAGAAGTGGTCATACACATGCTAAGCTCGGATCCCAACATCTCTCTGGTAAGATAGAAAAATATCCTATTTCCAAGGTCAGGAATAAATTCATCAAGGAAGAGGTAACTCGCCTGCTTAATATTGGTTCAATCCGAGAGGTAAAGTATCCTAACTGGCTAGCTAACATAGTAGTAGTTTCGAAGATGAATAATAAATTTCGCATCTGCGTAGACTGTAAGGTGATCACGCCCAACTCTGGTCCTAAAAAGGATAAGCGATCGCTGCAAATATAATCCGATCTAAAAGTTCGGAGTCGAATCCCACAGAGGATTAAGGTTTCACCATAATTGTTCAATATCGCTAAGAAGACAAGCTCGAATAAATTTCTAAGTTATAAATATTAAGATTCTTATATCTAACTAATTAACTAAGAAACTAAAGCAGTAAATTAACAACTACAGATACTTAGGGTTGGAGATTAAATTTAGGAGGTCTAGAGTTATGATTTCCCCTAATGTTGGAATCCTTCCCGCTATGTTCCCAACAATTTTGCCTATATATTCTCTACTGATCGTGAGTACTTTAGGTGTCGTAGTTCTCTCTCGAACAACTACAACAATTTACTAGACATATTCGCTCGAACTACGCTAGTTGGCTTTATCTAACCGCTCACTATGACCATGTCAAGGCTTTGTTATTTCTAAACCTACCTTTAAACCCGCTGTATTGATTTCTCTACGTTAGGAGTGACGTTGTTCAACAACCACCTAAATATGTATCCTTTCTCAAGCAACACATAATAAATAGGCACAGTCAATCGATGGCCATTCAATCAACTGAAATAAGCACGTAGTTGAACAAATAGACAAATTCAAAGGTTAAATTATATTAAAACAGAACAAGAATTCATCCTCCAAGAGGTTCCATCAAAACTCTGGATAATAAATTAGTTACTCATAATAGTATGTAAAACTAAAATACTAAAAGTCATAACCAAAAATGAAAAGTAAGAAGAAGAAGGAAAAACTTGTGATTAAATCTTCCTCCTTGCTCCTAGCGTATTCTTGCCTCATTGGGTGTTGTTTTACCTTAAAGTAGTGTCTTCCCTCTCAAAATTTGTGTTTTAAAGATGTATTTATATCACTTAGGGTTGGCGGAATTTTTCAATCCAACTTCGAATGGGAGAAGATGGAATCCGCGTCTGAATTCGCACATCGCGCGACCTTTGACACAGATTCAGCTGGATTTCGCGTCCCATTTCGCGCAGTGCGCGAACTTTGACGCGGATTCAACTTTTGAAATTCTTCCATATCGCGAAGCGACCCGTGCTTTTCCTTCGCTTCACTGTTTTGTCCCTTCACTCTTCTCCTTTTTCGCGTCCATCTTCGTGCCACACACGAGAATATACAAGCTCCCAATCCTTCAATTTCTTCTTTTTGTGTCGAATTGTCATCTTTTGATCATTTATCATCCAAACTCGTTCTTACACATAAGAAACACATAATGAGTATATTTTACTTCAAAAACCATGTAATATCCTGCGACTCACACAAGAATTAATATGCAAATATACTAAAAAATATGCACTTTTCCTCATTTATCATAAGGACTCAAATAAGGCATGCCCAAAGACTCATTCCTATTACCAAACATTGATCAAATGATTGATGCGACAACTGGGCATGAGTTAATGAGTTTCCTCGATACTTACTTCGGATACAATTAAATCAAGATGAACCCGGAGGATTAGGAAAAAACTTCGTTTATAACGAACTTTGGCACGTATTATTACAAAGTGATGCTTTTTGGGCTAAAGAATGCCGGAGCCACTTATCAACGGATCATGAACAAGATGTTTGAAAATAAAATAGGAAAAATCATGGAAGTTGACATAGATGATATGCTTGTTAAGTCTTCCCGTTCAGATAATTTCGAAGAAAGACTGTTGGCAGCAGGTAGAGAGATTTTTTTTTCCTCTTCAAAACACAAGGAAATGCGGGCGAACACAGGTGATCATCTTAAAGACTTGCAATAAACTTTTGACATCTTAAGGAAGCATAGTATGAAGCTTAACCCCGAGAAGTGTACGTTCGGGGTCATCTCCGGCAAGTTCCTGGGATTTGTGGTGTCACAAAGGGGGATCGAGGTTAACACCGATAAATTCAAATCCATCGAAGACAACCCGGACCAGCTATCAAGCGTGAAAGACGTTCAAAGCCTAGCAGGGAGACTGGCTGCATTGAGCAGATTCATTTCTCGGTCTTTAGAGAAATTCTATCATTTCTTATCGTTACTCAAAAAGAAGAACAACTTTGAATAGACCTTGGAATGTCAACAGGATTTGAGGAATTTGAAAAAGTATTTTTCAAGTCCTCTACTGTCAAAACCAGAGGAAGACGAACAACTATTGATCTACTTAGCAGTCTCGGTGGTAGCGGTAAGTGCTGTTTTAGTCCGTGAAGACGAAGGTACGCAATCTCCTATTTATTACGTTAGTAAAATTCTAACGGGAGAAGAAACTCGCTACCCACATCTGGAAAAAATGGCCCTAGCTCTCGTAGTTGCTGCTCAAAAGCTTACGCCTTATTTCCAATATCACTTGATAGTTGTGGTGACCACTTTTTCCCTGCGGAATATTCTTCATAAACTCGAAATTTAGGGCAGGCTAGCCAAGTGAGCTATCACAATTAGTGAGTTTGACATAGAATATAAGCTTAGGACTGCGATAAAGTCACAAGTCTTGGCCGACTTTGTGGCCTATTTTAGTTTGGGACAATTGCCTTTAGCGATCAAAGAAGCAGTGATGGTGTCAAAATTGACATAAGGAGTTTGGACCGTATTCATGGACGGATCTTCAAATGTGAAGGGGTCCGAGTTCGGTATAGTACTAACCATGCCTTTGGGAGAAAACCTAAGGCATGCTATAATAATTGTTCCTCTGTCTAACAATGAAGTGGAGTATGAAAATTTTATTGCAGGGATCGAATTGGCCGGGGGACTGGACTCCGAGGTCATAGAAATCAAATGCGACTCCCAATTGGTGGTAAGTCAAGTCTACGCGATCTTCGAAGTCAAAGAGGAATGCATGCAACAATACTTAATGAACTTTCACGCCTTGCTTGCTTAGTTTCGGGAGGGGTCAATTATGCATATCCCGAGGGAAGAGAATGCAGAAACAGATGCACTAGCTAACCGTGGATTGTCTACGAAAATGAAAGGATCAAACTCCAAAATGGTCGTACAACTTATACACTCGGTATTGTATGCAGATAATTATTACGAGGTAAATGCGACTAGTTTGGTCTAGGATTGGAGAAATGAGATCATTGACTATCTCGAGCACGGAAAGTTGCATGAAGATCCCAAGGCATCTCAGGCGTTGCGCACTAAGGCAGCATGATATAGTTTCAAAGGAGGACAATTGTACAACAAATTTTTCCAAGGCCCGTTGGCCCGATGTTTGGGAGCCTATGAAGACAATTACATTATGCGGGATGTCCATATGTGTAAATCATTCACGTGCATATTCCTAAGTGTTAGAATTAATTACGGTAGGATACTACTGGCCCCGGATGGAACAAGACCCCAAGGCTTATGTTCAAAATGTGACACATATTAGCGTTACACACCATTGGTGCATCAACTGGCAGAGCCAATGTACTCAGTTTTGTCACCATAGTAGTTCATGAAGTGGGAAATGGATATTGTCGGACCACTGCCACCAACTCTTAGTAAGGTAAGGTTTCTTTTGATTTTAACTGATTATTTTTCTAAGTGGTTTAAAGCAGATCCTTATTAGAAGATCGACGAACGTGAGGTGGTAGATTTCTTATGGGAGAACATAATTTACAGATTTGGGATGCCAAAAGAGATAGCTTGCGACAACGGGCCGCAATTCATAGGCGCAAAAATCACAAAGCTCCTTGAAGACTTAAAAATCAAGAGGATCACATCATCACCCTATCATCCGAGCGCAAACGCCAAGCATAATCAATGAACAAGGTGATTATACAAAATCACAAAAAGAGATTGAAAGAAGCTAAAGGCAAATGGCCCGAAGAGCAGCCAGGGTACTATAGGCTTTCCTAATAATGGACAAGTCAAGCACAGAGAAAACTCCTTTCACTCTCGTGTACAAGGTAGAAGCTTTGATCTCGATGGAAGGAGGAGAACCTACCTTGAGATATTTCCGGGCAAATGAAGAAGCAAACAATGAAGCAATATTAGTCAATATGGAGTTGCTCGATGAACGCAGGGACTTGGCGCATATAAGGATGGCAGTCCAAAAGCACAAAATAGAGAGATATTACGATCGCAGAGCCAACCTCCATTTTTTCAAGGTAGGAGATTTGGTTTTAAGGAAAGTAACTCAAAACACTCGGGAGCTCAATGCAGGGAAGATAGGTCCAACATGGGAAGGCCCCTACCGGGTTTCGGTTGTCACCGAGAAAGGATCATAAGAGTTAGAAAATCAAGATGGAGAAAAGTTTCAGAGCAATTGGAACGTGGCACGCCTCAAGCGATACTATTGATGATAAACATCAAATGTACTAAAAGTATGTGGTGCACTCTTTTTTCCTTCATCCATTTTTTGTCCCGATTAGGTTTTTCTAGAAAGGTTTTTAACAAGGCAGAAACGGAAAGCATACTACGAATGAAGCTTCAGCAAGACCTTTAAATGACAAGGCACACAAGGAAAGAACTACTACGGAGCGGTTAGATAGTCTTTTGCTCGATGCAAACTTCCTACCGGGAAGTTAAGTTTGTTGTTGAACAGAGATTACCTGACCATTCACAAGTGTAAGCCACTGGGGATTGTTAGATAATCTTTGGCTCTATAGTATAATTCCTAAGAAGAAGTGAAGTTTGTTATCGAATTGAAGATTATCTAGCAATTCACTAGTGGAATCCTAGAATGTATAAAACTTCCAGTGTTCAAATTCGTATTCTTTGCATTCGAACACTGGGGGGAATGATATGAGGATACGGAAACAACGACTCCCACTTTGACCGGAATACGAAATCCGGAAACATAGTTGTATCATCGGGACTGGGGACTGTGCGACCAGCCCCGTAGGTACAAGTTGTACAAGTTAGACACAAGAAATGACAATTTCATTTTAGAAAGCTTATGTACTTTTGAAAACGGAAGTAATAAAGAAAATTCCTTTTATTTCTATCTTGTTTCTTGTCTGAACGATGAACTGATTTTATCATTTGAAAGTTAAATAAGTACTTCAAATGCTAGTGTCGTAATGAGCAGGAGACGTCCTCTTCAAGAGCACTGTAAACATAAGAGGGTCTTATCTTGTGAAAACCCTCACGTTAAAAGGGTTGATTCCAGAAGAACTTACGCCCTAAATCAAAATACTTTCGGGGAAAAATACACCCAAAGCCTTGCACAATTAGAAGCAAACAGTAAAATTTGCACAAACACTTAAACAAAAAAAAAGACGAAAAAAGAAAAACTTAGATATGAACGAAAAAGTGTCTCTATTTACAATAAATGTGCCAAATAGCACAAGTACAAAAGTTTGAAAAAGAAGCAAAAACTAAGTTGTTGCGTCTATGGAACCCGGAGGAAAAGAAGCATCTGCGCACCCAGGAGAAGAGGGTAGATCCGCCGCCGGTTCAAAAATTTGGCCTTCATCATTTTGGTCTTTAGCATCGTCACCTTCTAGTTCTTCTTCGGTTCCTGAGAACTCAGAACCGGAACAAGAAAAATCGGTAGCATCAGGCCAAGACGGAAGACCCTTTTTTGCAGCTAACTCTAGCTCATGGGCCTTAGCGATTACGACATCAAAGTCAATGACACCTGCTTTGGCCTCTTCCAAGGTTTTTCTCCTCATGTTGTACGTAATATATGTTTTTTCAACAACGAGGGAAGTTGCTCGGCGCTAGAGTTCCTCATTAAGTTGGTCAACCTCAGCAGAAAGGTTATCCCGCGGTGATCTAACAGACCGGAGGTTGACATCAAGGTCACAGACAGTAGAGCTCAAAATTTTATTGTGCTCAATGATCCTCTTATGCATCTCCTCGATTTGGGCATACTTCGCCTCGACAGCAGTAACTTCTTCAACTTTGGAGTTTAAGGTCGCCTCCAAATTATTCAATCTTTCATCTGAGGCAGCCTCGTGATCGGATGCAACAAGAACAACATTACGAACTCCAACCCATTTGGCCCTAGTCTCTTCAAATTGAGTACTCAACAAGGCGACCTCTTGGCTAAGGGTCACAACTTCTTGCTCGCTTTGCTGTAGCCAAGCCTCCGACTCAGCAGCCTCAGCAACTCGTGCTTCCAGTTTCGTGAGGCGAGCAACAATTTGATTTCGCTCGACCAA
Source organism: Nicotiana undulata (assembly GCA_005239495.1). NCBI lineage: Eukaryota > Viridiplantae > Streptophyta > Magnoliopsida > Solanales > Solanaceae > Nicotiana > Nicotiana undulata. Next base: position 21,958 of record ML244218.1, read on the forward strand.
AAGTTGTTCCCGCTTAGAGGTAAGATCCTCCTTATCACGAATTAACTTTGGAATCCCTCAAAAGCAAGAAAGTTGCCTGTAAAACAAAAATGCAAAGTCAAAATTTTACTATATCAAAGATAGAAGAAATAACAGAGGAAACGAAGAATATACAGTTGTTGCGTTGTGCATGGCATTGTTCAATAAACACTCTCCCGAGAGAGTTGTAGTTTTTCCCTATCTTTTTCTAAAGCCAAAGGCTTCAGATAGTTAGCAAGTTCCATCGGCGGGAATAACAGATGGCACGCGGTAGAAACTGAGAGGGTGACACACCTCCTCCTTTGTGGATCTTCTTAGGGGGCAGCATAATTTTGCCCCAGGTTCCATGAACTAGGGACTGGGGAAGAAAAACATCCTTATTTTGGGCAACTGCGGCAAGAGGAGATGATGCAGCAGTTGCTGGAGGCGAAGGCAAAGTTGGTAAAGCAGGAGATGAAGTCGATGGCATTGAAGGATGAGAAGTGGTTGTTGCAAGCGCAGTACTGGTTGTTGGTTTCTCATCAACCGAATACGGTCGGTACACGGTATTCAACCTCATGGTACCCGGCACGACGATTAGGATTCAAAAACGGGAGTTGGCATTTTCCACCATATCATACTCCCCAGAGTGCTGAGGCATCGTCCTTAGCTAATGTAGCTAACTCAACAAATTAAGCATTCTATCGAGCTGAGGAAGGTCGTTGTCTTCTATGTATAGAAACTCCCTCCTCGCTGGCTTCTCCATCATCATCGATCACCATGGTGTCTGGGGCCTCTTAGGCGCGGGG
>ML244219.1:0-11397 GCA_005239495.1 Nicotiana undulata
AAACTCTATTCTATTCTTGCTTACAGATGGTTCGCACTCGCACCGGACGTACTGACGATCAGGAACCCCAGCCCCCAGCCAGAGCCACTAGAGGCAGGGTTCGGGGTAGAGGACGAGCACGCGGTGCAACCCGAGCACCGGCTAGAGCGGTGGCAGAGGATCCCCCAGCAGCCGCAGTTGGAGGGGCACCGGAGGTCCCTACTGTCACTCCAGCCCTCCAGGAGACTTTGGCCCAGTTTATGAGTGCTTTCAGTACTCTGTCTTAGGCGGGGCTACTCCCGATAGCCCCAGCTACATCTCAGGCTAGGGGAGGGACACAGACTCCTGAACCCCGTACTCCTGAGTAGAGGGTTCATATGGGACAGGTTCCAGAGTATATCCCCATGCCTCCTGCAGCTCCAGTTCATCCTGAGGCCAGAGCAGCTGTATCTGAGTCTGAGCAGCTCCGTCTTGAGAGGTACAAGAAGTACCACCCACGTGATTTCAGCGGATTGGATTTAGATGACGCTCTGGGTTTTCTGGAGTAGTGTCATCGCATCCTTCGTACCATGGGTATTGTAGAGACGAGTGGGGTCTCTTTCACTACTTTTCAGTTGAGAAGAGCAACCTATTAGTGGTGGCGTGCATTTGAGCTTAGTAGTCCGGACAAGGCAGCCTCACTTACTTGGGCTCAGTTTTCAGAGATATTTTTGCTTGATTTTGTCCCTCAGAGTCTCAGGGATGCTTGGCGTGCGGAGTTTGAGCAGTTATGCCAGGGTACTATGACCGTGTCAGAGTATGCGGTCCGGTTAAGTGACTTGGCACGACATGCACCAGCTTTGGTTTCTACTGTCAGAGAGAGAGTTCGTCGTTTTATTCAGGGGCTCCATCCCAGCATTCGTACTAGCATTGCCAGAGAGCTGTAGACAGACATTATTTACCAGCAGGCCGTGAGCATTGATAGGAGGATTGAGAGTATGTTAGCTCGGGACAGGGAGGAGAGAGAGGCCAAGAGGTCTCGAGAGATAGGTCATTTTTTAGGGGTTCGTGCACCTGTAGCACACCATGGTAGGGGTTTTGTGAGCCGCCCCATTCATTCAGCCCTTCCAGCAGCCAGCGGCTCCTCCCAGACCTCGGGAGCCTTATTATGCACCACCGATATCTCAGGTGACTTCAGCTCGAGGTTCTATCACTGGCCAGTCTAGCAGACTAGTTCAGAGTCAGCAGCAGCCACCGCGTCCTCAGAAGAGTTGTTTTGGATGTGGTGACCCTAGGCATATGATCAAGGATTTCCCTAGGGTTACTTATCAGGTTCCACGCCTTCCACCAGGTCCCCCAGCTATTCGTCCAGCTCCAGCTACTACCCCACCATCTTAGGCAGCTCGAGGTGGAGGTCGGGGAGGACGAGGTCGTCCTAGAGGGGGAGGTCAGACCAGATACTATGCCCTTCCAGCTCGATCCGAGGCCATTGCTTCAGACTCAGTTATCACAGGTATTGTCCCCGTTTGTCATCGGGATGCATCGGTATTATTTGATCCAGGTTCCACATATTCATACGTGTTTTCTTACTTTGCTCCACATTTGGGGATATCTCGGGATTCTTTGAGTTCCCCCGTATATGTTTCTACTCCTGTGGGAGATTCCCTTGTCGTGGACCGTGTATATCGGTCATGTTTGATTGCTATTAGTGGTCTGGAGACCAGGGCTAATTTATTATTACTTATCATGGTAGATTTCGACGTTATCTTGGGTATGGATTGTCTATCTCCCCACTATGTTATTCTTGACTGTCACGCTAAGACCGTGACGCTGGCTATGCCAGGATTTCAGAGGTTAGAGTGGAGGGGTTCACTAGAGTATACTCCTCGTCGGGTCATTTCTTCTCTTAAAGCTCAACGGATGGTTGCAAAGGGGTATGATGCTTATTTGGCCTATGTGAGGGACGTTAGTGCTGAGACCCCTACAGTTGATTCAGTCCCAGTTGTGAGGGACTATCCTGATGTTTTTCCAGCTGACCTTCCGGGTATGCCGCCCGAAAGAGACATTGACTTCAGCATTGACTTGTTGCCAGACACTCAGCCTATCTCCATCCCTCCCTATCGCATGGCTCCTACTAAGTTGAAGGAGTTGAAGGAACAATTACAGGAATTGCTTGATAAGGGGTTCATCAGGCCCAGTGTATCACCTTGGGGTGCTCCGGTGCTATTTGTGAAAAAGAAGGACGGGACGATGCGGATGTGCATTGATTACAGACAGTTGAATAAGGTGACAGTGAAGAACAGATACCCATTTCCTTGCATTGATGATTTGTTTGACCAGTTACAGGGTGCTAGGGTATTCTCCAAGATTGATCTTCGTTCAGGCTACCATCAGTTAAGGATTCGGGAGTCGGATATCCCGTAGACTGCTTTCAGGACTAGATATGGTCACTATGAGTTCCTGGTTATGTCATTCGGGCTGACCAATGCCCCTGCAGCTTTCATGCACCTGATGCACAGCGTATTTCGGCCTTATCTTGATACCTTCATTATCGTATTCATTGACGAAATTTTGGTATATTCTCGGTCCCGGGAGGACCATGAGCAGCACTTGAGGACCATACTCCAGACCTTGAGAGAGAAGAAGTTGTATGCCAAATTCTCTAAGTGTGAATTTTGGCTTGATTCGGTGGCATTCTTAGGCCATGTGGTATCTTTGAATAGGATCAAGATAGATCCGAAGAAGGTGGAGGCAGTGCAGAGTTGGCCCAGACCATCTTCAGCTACTGAGATCCGCAGTTTCCTTGGTTTGGCTGGGTATTATCGCCGTTTCGTGGAGGGATTTTCATCCATTTCAACACCCATGACTAGATTGACCCAGAAGGGTGCACCTTTTATTTGGACCGAGGAGTGTGAGGAGAGCTTTCAGAAGCTCAAGACAACCCTGACTACAGCTCCAGTGTTAGTACTACCTACCGGTTTGGGATCCTATACGGTCTATTGTGATGCTTCGAGGATTGGTTTGGGAGCGGTGCTGATGCAGGACGGTAGAGTGATTGCCTACGCGTCCATACAGTTGAAAGTACATGAGAAAAATTACCATGTTCACGATCTTGAGTTGGCAGCGATTGTTCACGCCCTAAAGATATGGCGTCATTATATATACGGTGTTCCCTGTGAGATATATACGGATCACCAGAGTTTGCAGCACATTTTCAGGCAGAAGGACCTCAATTTGCTTCAGAGGAGGTGGTTGGAGTTACTCAAGGATTATGACATCACTATATTATACCATCCGGGAAAAAGCCAATGTGGTGGCCAACGCCCTGAGTCGCCGGGCGGGGAGTTTGGGTAGTTTGGCATATCTTCGTGCAGTCGAGAGGCCCTTAGCCTTGGATGTTCAGTCCTTAGCCAGTCAGTTCGTGAGGTTGGACCTTTCTGAGCCTCACCGGGTATTTGCGTGTGTTGTTGCTCGATCTTCCCTTTATGACCATATTCAGGAGCGCTAGTATGATGATCCCGACCTTCGGGCTCTTCGGGATAGAGTTCAGCGGGATGGTGTCAGAGATATGACCATAGATGATGATGGTGTGTTGAGACTGCAGGACCGTATTTGTGTGCTTGATGTAGATGGACTTCGGGATCTGATTCTTGAGGAGGCTCATAGCTCGCGGTACTCCATTAATCCTGGTACCGCGAAGATGTATCAGGATATGAGACAACACTATTTGTGGAGGAGGATGAAAAAGGATATAGTGGAGTTCGTATCCAGATGCCTCAATTGTCAGCAGGTCAAGTGTGAGCATCAGAGACCGGGAGGATTACTTCAGCAGATGAGGCTTCCAGAGTGGAAGTGGGAGCGGATCACCATGGATTTTGTGGTTAAACTTCCTCGGACTTTGAGGAAGTATGATGTTATTTGGGTGATTGTGGACCGGTTGACCAAGTCAGCCCATTTCATTCCAGTATTGACTACATATTCTTCTGAGAGGTTGGCCCAGATCTACGTGCGGGATATAGTCCGGTTGCACGGTGTGCCGGTATCTATTATTTCAGACTGAGGTCCTTAGTTCACCTCGCATTTTTGGAGAGCCTTGCATAGTGAGTTGGGTACCCAGATTGATCTTAGTATAACATTCCACCCTCAGACGGACGGACAGTCCGAGTCAGATTCTGGAGGATATGCTCCGTGCTTGTGTGATGGATTTTGGAGGATCATGGGATCAGTACTTGCCTCTTGCAGAGTTTGCTTATAATAACAGCTACCAGTCCAGCATTCAGATGGCGCCATTTGAGGCCTTATATGGTAGGCGGTGTCGGTCTCCAGTAGGATGGTTTGATCCGGGCGAGGCCCGATTGTTGGGTACGGATTTGGTCCAGGATGCCTTGGTCAAGGTGAGAGTGATTCAGGATAGGCTTCGCACAGCCCAGTCCAGGCAGAAGAGTTATGCAGACCGGAGAGTTCATGATTTATCATTCATGGCTGGTGATCGGGTGTTGCTTCGGGTATCGCCTATGAAGGGCGTCATGAGATTTGGGAAGAAGGGTAAACTGAGTTCGAGGTTCATTGGCCCTTTTGAGGTGCTACGGCCGGTTGGGGAGGTTGCTTATGAGTTGGCCTTGCCTCCCAACCTAGCAAGTGTTCATCTAGTATTCCACGTTTCCATGCTCCGAAAGTATCTTGGTGATCCGACTCAAGTTTTGGATTTCAGCTCAGTTCAGTTGGACAAGGATTTATCCTATGTTGAGGAGCATGTGGCAATTTTGGACAGGCATGTCAGAAAGCTCAGGTCGAAGGATGTTTCTTCATTCAAGGTACAGTGGAGGGGTCATCCGGTCGAGGAGGCGACTTGGGAGACCGAGCAGGACATGCAGAGTCAGTACCCTCATCTATTCACAACTTCAGGTATGTTTCTATACTCGTTCGAGGACGAACGACTTTCTTAAGAGGGGGAGAATGAAAGGACCAGGTCGGTCGTTTTGAGAGTTAGCGCCCTGATCCCCTGATAACTGTTTCTACTATGTCTTATTATGTTAATGTAATGTGTCGGAGTGTCGAGTGATGTTAATAGGAGTGTTTTTGGACATATAGTCCTTTAAGATGAGTTTCAACCTTAGAAATTGGGTTGTAGCGGGAGCTATGTGAAGACGGATCCGGAATGGAATTCCGTCAACTCTGTTAGCTCCGTTGGGTGATTTCGGGGTTGGGAGAGTATTTGGAATGTATTTTCGAGGTCGGATGTAGATTTAGGCTTGAATTGGCGAAAGTTAGAATTATGGCAATTTCGGCCGATAGGCGAGATTTTGATATCAGACTCGGAATGGGATTCCGAAAGCAACAGCAGGTCCGGAATGTCATTTATGACCTGTGTGCAAAATTTGAGGTTCATTCGGATAAGTTTAGACGTGTTTCGGAATCGGATGTGAATTCTTTAAAATTCCTAAGTTCTTAGGCTTGAATCTATGCATAATTGATGATTTTGATGTTATGGGATGTGTTTTTAAGGCCCGACCAAGTTTGAATAAGGTATTTGGATCAGTTGGTAAGTTTGGTTGAGGTCCCGGGGGCCTCGGGGTTGTTTCGGATGCTTAACGGAAGAATTTGGAACTTGGCAAATTGCTGAACCAGGCTCCTTCTGGTGTTTTCGCACCTGCGAAGGTTTTCCCGCAGGTGCGATGGGGGGGTCGCAGGTGCGAAGGTGGGGGAGGCTGACCAGTGGTCGCAGGTGTGACTTGGGTCCCGCAGGTGCGGAACCGCAGGCGCGACCAAACGACCGCAGGTGCGGCCCCAGATGATCCTAAGTGACTTCCGCACCTGCGATGGAATTTCCGCAGGTGCGGTGAAAGGGACTGCAGGTGCGAGCTCCCTGTGTGTTTATTCCAAAAATTGGAGGGTTTATGCTATTTTCCCCATTTTTGAATTGTGGGAGCTCGGGAGAGGCGATTTCTGAAGGTAGGTTGCTTGGGTATTCAAGGTAAGTGATTTCTAACCATCATAGGTTATCTTCCATGATTCTAATCTTAAATCCCACCCTTAAATTCGAGATTATTGAGTAGAAATTTGGGAAATTTGGAAGAAACTTCTTAGACCAAACTTTGGGTTTTTGATTGGGTATTTGACCTCCAATTTGCAAGATTTTCATATGGTTAGACTCGTTAGTGAATGAGGGTTCGAAAAATGTAAATTTTATCCGATTTCGAGACGTGGGACCGAGCGGGGTTTTGGTTAATTTTTCTAATTTCGCGTATTAGTTCTGAATTAATTAGTTAGTTTGAATTCTTGAAATGATATTTACATTATGTAATCAAATTGAATAGATTTGGGCCACCCGGAGTTGGATACTCGTGGCAAGAGCGTGATTATCGGTTGATTTGCACAGTCGAGGTAAGTGGCTTGCCTAACTCTGTGTTAGGGAATTTCCCTTAGGCATTTTTAACTGGTTTTTACTATAAAGGCCCGTGTACGTGAGGTGACGAGCACGTGCATGGGATATTTTCACTATATTTTCGTGGTTCCTTCTACGATATGCCTCATTTTCAATTCTACTATTACCGTTACTAGTTGAGTTGAGTAACAACTTAAGATTTATCATGACAATCGATTTTACCTGATTTTTCCACTCGTTACTATTATTTGAAAACTAGTTATGTACTTTTCTCCCATAATTTCCAACTGTTTTTCTCAAAAACCTTTGAATTGCGCTATAATGGATATGTACATTGCATTGTATGGATACATAGGGACTGCGAGCTTAGACCTGAGACTTTCCCTTGCATTGCATGGTATAGATATATAGGGACTGCGGGCTTAGACTTGAGACTTTCCCTTTCATTGCATGGTATAGATATATAGGGACTGCGGGCTTAGACCTGAGACTTTCTCTTGCATCACATGGTATAGATACATAGGGACTGCGGGCTTAGACCTGAGACTTTCCCTTGCATTGCATCGCATACATAGGGACTGCGAGCTTAGACCTGAGACTTTCCCTTGCATTGCATCGCATACATGGGGATTGCGGGCCGAGACCTGAGACTTTCCCTTGCATTGCATTGCGCGATTATTATTGAGTTGATGTTGTGCTGGGTTGAAGGTCACTGCATCATTTATATTCGGTCTTTACCTTAATTTCCGTTAACCATTACTGCTTTACTTAACTGTTAATTATATCTGTTATTTTTGGCAAACTCGGTAGAGCCTCAACCTGACCTCGTCACTACTTGACTGGGGTTAGGCTCAGCACTTACTGGGTACCGAATGTGGAGTACTCACGCCCTTCTGTGCATGTTTTTTCCATGTGCAGACCCAGGTACCAGTGCATCGTACCGTAGCTAGTTCACCAGCAGGCGATTGGAGACTTTGGGGTATATTCTGCAGCGTCCGCAGAGCTTCCGAGTCCCCCTCCTATCCTAGTATAGTTAGGACTTGTAGATGAGAATAGATTGTCATTTTTCCAGTTTGTATATTGAGCCGTAGAGTATAGCTTGTGATGTTTGGTGATATTCCGGGTCTTGGGTAAATTAAGTTGTAAATGTCGAGCAACATCGATTGTTAGTATGGTCTTATTTCAATTTCTCCTATTTCTACTTGTTATCTTTAATTATCCTTGATGATTAGGCTTACCTAGTCGTCTAGACTAGGTGCCGTCACGAGACCCAGTCGGAGGGAGAATTGGGTCGTGACAATATGTTAAATTATTAAAAATGTACTATTAGAAATGAAAGGGAAAGGCTAATTGAATTTGAAATTAGAAAATTGTTAAAACTATGATTAGAATGCTCAAACTATAGATACTATCAAAGAATTGAAGTCTTATGTATGAAAAAATAACTAAAATACAAAATAAATTTCTAATATCGGTAATTATACTAATGAAAATTAAAAATTAAAATTGTATTAAAGCTAAAAAGAAAATTTACATAAGAAATAAATTGACAGTGAAAATATTACTACAATATATAGATAAAATATGACATTATTTTGGTTATAGGTATGTATTAAATAAGCTTATGTATTGATATTTTAGCCTACATCAATTTTACAATTTAAAATAAAATATGATATTATTTTGGTTATAGGTAAAAAAATTAATGTAAAAACTAATTAAAATTTATAGTAGGGAAGAGAATATATAAAAATAGAGATAGTGTGAGGATACTTATACATCAAATTAATTTAAAAATAAATAAATTTTATTTAATAATATTACAATAAATTTAATTGATTAAAAAATTCCGAATAAGAGGATACAAGCATAAAAATATACCAAATTTCAAGAATAAAATATTTCTATTTATTAAATACTATTAAAAGAATAATAATCAAGACATTAATTTAATTATTAAGCTAATAAAATATTATATGATAATACAATAATATTAAATAATAAATAATACAATAACTATAAGAAAAAACAAAAGGAAAAAAGTATTTGTGTACAAATAATGTGATGAATAAGACATATTTAACTTTTAGATAAAAATAAAGTGACAGTAAGAAGTTTGTTAAAACAATACTCCCTCCGGTTCACAATAAGTATCCAGTTTTCTTTTTCATTTTGGTTCAAAATAAGTGTCCAGATATGTTATCAAGAAAAAATTCAATTTGTTTTTACTCTTTTACCCTTATGTGCATATCCCTTAAAACTTTTCTCACTCCTCATTATAATTATGTGACCAATACTTTAATAAGGGTAGTTTAGTGTCACGACCCGAAATCCCTCCTTCAGGCCGTGATGGCGTCTAACGTTGTACCCGCTAGACAAGCCAACGTTTTGGGTTAAATTTGCTATTTTCTTTATTTACGACATCAAAGGAAAACAGTAAGTAAGAACAATTAAATAAGAATGCGGAAGCTACGAATTTAACAACTTAATGTAATAAATATTGCGAAATTTCCGTACATAAACCCCAGAACTAGTGACACAAATCTCACGGACAACCTAAGATTTCTACAACAAGGGTCTGGAATGAAAGAGTACAACTGTCTGGAAATACAAATAAGACAGAAAGGAAAAGATGGATGGTGACGCCAAGGCCCCACGAACGTCTGCGAGACTACCTCGGTGTCGCCTGTGTGGACTGATGGATACTGCCCTCTATCAGTGTGCACTGGGTCCGGCTCCGTAATCTGCACGATATAAAGAAGTGCAGGTGTAGCATCAGTACAACCGACCCCTGTACTGAGTAAGTGTCAAGCCTAAACTCGACGAAGTAGTGACGAGGCTAGACACGACAATAAAAAATTACCTGTACAGTTCTACAATATATAACATGGACATAACAAGAAATAAACAATTAAGTATGGCAAGGCAAGGGACAGATAATGGGAAAACAAGAGTGAACAGTAATGAATCACTGAGCAAGGCAACAATATAAAAGAGTAAAAAAAGTCAACAGGAAGTAACAGCACAAACAAATATGTACACGACATCACCCTTCGTGCTTTACACACATCCTTACCAAAACAAGTACACGGCATCACCCTTCGTGCTTTTACTCTCGTCCTCACAATGCAATACATGAAATGGATACACGGCATCACCCTTCGTGCTTTTACTCTCGTCCTCACAATGCAATAAATAAATAAAAGGGCACGGCATGTTCCTTCGTTCTTTTCAATGTAAAATCATGGCACGACATCACCCTTCGTGCTTTTACTCTCGTCCTCACAATGCAATAAATAAATAAAAGGGCACGGCATGTTCCTTCGTGCTTTTCAATGTAAAATCATAGAACATGCGGAGCAGATACCCACACTTATTCAGCACTGCAGGTATGATTCTAGACCCGTTCGAGGACGAACGTTTGTTTAAGAGGTGGATAATGTAACGACCCGACCGGTCGTTTTGCGTATTCGGACCCCGATCCCTCAAATAATACTTCCCGTAGCGGCTTATCATGATTTGTGACTTGCGGGGACGGGTGGTTCGGGATTTGGAAGTGTTTCGAATAGCTTAGGAACACTTGGTTCCTTAAGGTTGGCTTTTAAAGCCAAGTTTGACTTCGAGCAACATTTTGAGTAAACGACCTCGGAATCGAGTCCAAAATGGGTTTTGGATGACCCGGGAGCGTTTCGATGCCAGATAGCGAAAGAGAGTTTCCTTAGGTTTGAAATTTGGTTTGGAACGTGATTTTATGTTACGAGGTCCGAACGGAATTTCAAGACCGGGAATAGTTCCGTTATGTCATTCATGACCTGCCTGCAAAATTTGGTGTCATTCCGAGTAGTACAGGTCGGTTCGACGCATTGGAACCGAATTCAAGAACTTAGAAATTCTTAAGTTTGATCCTAGGGGTTTTGAGGGGTGATTTTGAGATTTAGCGTTGTTTCGGGTGTTCTGAAGGCTCGAGCGAGTCTGTATTATGATTTAGGACTTGTTAGTATAATTGGACGGGGGCTCGGGTGGGCCCAGGTACCTCCTGGACACCACACGAGGCCAAATACCAGCTGGTGCACCTGATCTAGTGTGACCGCAGGTGCGGGACTGCTCCTGCGGTCCCAGCCTCACAGGTGCGGATTTAATTCCGCAGATGCGGTCTCCAGGTCCGCAGGTGCGGGCCCAGTCTTTCCCGTCCAACTCCGTAGGTGCGAGCCCCAGCTCGCAGGTGCGAGACCGCAGGTGCGGTCCTCGAGCCGCAGGTGCGGAACCCCTGTAGGCCAGGTAGTGCACTTTCACTTAAACACGGGATTTCCTTCAATCTTTCCATTTTACACCTCCATTGAAGACTTGATAGCTTGGGAAGAACTCTCCACAACCTAGCTACTAAGAGGTAAGTAAATTCTACTAAAATATTATATTATTACACCAAAACTTAGGTAGATTAACATCTAAATAGTGGAAATCATAGGGGATAGAGTGAAAACCTAGGGTTGATGAACTTTAAGGAATGTCACCACTTTTCTACCATGAAATCATATAAAAATTACATATTAATGACCCTTAGGCCATGGGTAAGTGTTATCTTCGAAAATTTCTGGAACCCGAGCATGTGGGCCCGTGGTGTATTTTGGGATTTCTTCAAGAATAGTGAATTTACTAAATAAGTAGGAGGATTTCCATACCTTGAGCATGCATTGACATATTTATATATCATTTGACTATTTTCGAGTCCTCGGGTGTAAAGTTTGGAGTTTCGGGCGCGTTCTTGNGGGGGCTACGTACGCGCAAGGTGACGAGAGTCCGTGCGTAGCTACTACTCTGTTGTGTCGGGTAAAATTTAGGACTTCACAAGCATGCCTCTATGTGCCTTACCTGTATGCTTACTTGTGTTCCTGGTTGCTTATTACCCTTAAAATTAACATGAGAATTTCGGAAGCTATGTGTAAGTTTAAGTGTTTAAATCCCTGAATTTAAGAATAATCTATGATAAATTACTGAATTTCCTGATAATTTTGTGTATGTCTACGAGCACCCGTGTCGCATGTATAATTCGTGAG
>ML244220.1:0-51647 GCA_005239495.1 Nicotiana undulata
CGTATAAGGTTCTGTTTTGGGGTTAAAAATATAACTGGGCGTTTTTAATGCTATGCGATCGCGTAACATGAGGTGCGATCGCATAGAGGTAAGTTGCTTAAGCTCTACGATAGCAGAGGCCCTTGCGCGATCGCACATGGCAATTCTACCCATCCCCAGGACCTATGCTAACCTCTGTGCGTTCACAGCCCCCCACCTGCGTTCGCACAGTATTAACCCCGGGACCCTCCGGGATCACGCCGTTTGAGGAGCGTTCGCACTGAACAACTAACCCCCCAGCCCCCTTCCTACCTATTACACTATGCGATCGCGGAGAAGCAAGTGCGATCGCATAGTGCATCAGACCCCATCACATGCCAATGCTATGCGATCGCAGGGAAGAATCTGTGATCGCACTGAAGGAGGTATCAGACACTAGAAAAACTTGAGGAACACCAGATTTTCATGTTTTTCATACCCCGTTAGCTACCCAAAACTTACCCGAGCCCTCGGGGCTCAAAACCAAACACACACACGATTCCCAAAACATCCTACGGACTTGTTCAAGCTTTTAAATCAACAAAATACATAAAAAACAATGAACTAAACTCCAAAATCCATAGAATTTTCTCAAACTTCATAAACTATTAAATTTTCCATTTTAACTCCGAATCACGTCGTTTCACGTCCGTTTTACACCGAATTTCACAGATAAGTCACATAACATATAATAAACCTGTTCCGGGATCCGAAACCATAATACGGGCCCGGTAACACGACTTTCACATAATTACTCATTTTCACAATCCTTTATTATTTCCTGAAAATAATTTTTAAAAATTCATTTCTCGGGTTTGGGACCTCGGAATTCGATTCCGGGCATAGGCCCAAGTCCCATATTTTCCTACAGACCCTCCGGGACGTCACATCACGAGTCCGAATTCGTTACCAAAAATGTTGACCAAAGTCAACTTTATTCAATTATTCAATTCAAAAATCCCATTTTTATCAAATTTTCACATGGAAGCTTCCCGGCTACCTGCCCGGGCTGCGCACACATATCGAGGTGAGATTAACGGAGGCTTTTGAGGCCTCGAAACACAGATTTAGCTGGAATTACTTAGGATGACCTTTTGGGTCATCACAACGGCCTAAGTTAAGGTCTAAAGCCACCTTGAAATAGAGGTCCAAATTCCTCCTAGACTATAGGCATGGGACGGGTAGTGCACACATAGGGTACGACTTAGAATTAAATAAAGCGCTTTAGGTAAACAACTTAAAGATAATAATCGGGTAGCAGGAGATGATAGTCTGTACTCGCTGAATAATACGAGTAACACCCCGTCTTGAGGGAGTTACGAAGTATTATTTATGTTGCACGGGATGATCCCTTAGGCTAAAAAACATATGACCCCCATTCCTGTTAAAATAATTTTTTCTTTGTCTAAATTGCTTCCTTTCCCTTTGACTAATTCACATAATTTAAGTACGACCAGGATCCACCGTTATGGACTTCGAGGAGTGCCTAACACCTTCTCCTCGAGGTAATTTGAGCGCTTACCCGATCTTTGGTGACGCAAACTAGTAAACCCTAGTCATTTGCAAATAGGTGCCCTAACGCACCTGAATCTATTAGGTGTCGACTCTCTCTTTTAATAACCCTTCCTCTTAAAAGAGTTGTCATATGTCGAAACCCGATTTCGCGAGAAAAAGGGGCACGACATAGGCTATCAGCTCAAGGAAAGATGTTGGTGTGCTCCATTTGCTCCGGAGTTGCTTATTTGGTCAGTATGATTTTGACCTGTATTGATTGGTATGTCGGGGCCCTGTCCCGGCCTTATGATGTTTATGTATTCTTAGAGGCTTGTAGGCATATTTCATGCATATGAAATATTGTATGGCTTTGTCGGCCTATGCTCAGTGTACGAGTGATTATTTTGGCCTTATAGGCCCGTACGTCATACGTATAAGTCAGTATATCAAGTTGGGTCATTTTATGTCGAGTGTTCCCTCATGTTTTATTCTTGTTTCCTCATACGGACCTTCTGGACCATTTACCCATGTCGATATAATAAGAAAGATACGTTACGTTGGTACTCGATTGAGCAAGGCACCGGATACCCGTCGCGGCCCATCGGTTTGGGTCGTGACAGACGTAGACTCGGGAATGAGATTATTTTTTAGGTTATAAGCATTATGCTATTTATAACAGGTGATAAGTAAGTGTCGTGAAGATTAGAGGGTAAGCGAATCAAAGAAAATGAGTTTCGTTGAAAGTTGTCAATTTGGGATAAAATACAGTCCAAGCTATATTACCCGATATTTATGGACTTGTGCCATACAAGGTACCACATGACCATGATAGTAAGGTGTATAAAGTATGTTAAAAGTGAATAGTATTTTAAGTAATTTGAAATAATTCTTAATTATGTAGTTAATTGGCTAATTATTAATTTTTAGTGGGAAATTAACTAAGTAATTAGAATCTTTGGATAAGCTAAGCCTCCCAACATGGCAACAAATGGGGTCTTACTCAGCCCAATTAATGACTTTTAATTCATGTAACTTGGTGGCACATTAAGAGAATTTTGTGGCTAAGTCATCATATAAGTGGGGCCCATACCCACTAGGATAAAAGACCTCTCTAATTCACAAAATGAAGATGCTTATATCTACAATGTAACGGAGGAATGCTTCAGCAAGTTCATACGAGATTATATTACAGAATAGCAACGGGATTAGCAATTCTAAGGGAGCCCGGTATAATCTTTCTCAAGAATATCAAACGGATTTTTCCCTACTTCGATCTCGTCGTTACGTGTTTTGTCGCGATTAACGTGTGTTAGAGAGATTGTCAAGAGAATCGGTTCAGGTATGTTAAGGGTATCCCTTCTTTCCTTTTGGCATGATCCATACGATACAAACAAAACGAGTAAACTCACAACTTTCATAAATGCCTCTATTCATAGAAGCATCAGGGGTGCCTATTTTCTTGATTTCCCATGTGTCTTATTATATCTTTTGTTCATGGGTCTCAGAAATATACGTAGTTGATAAAGTTTATATGAAGACATATTGATCTTATGACATTTCGAGAAATCTTATTAATGTAGTTCTTATGCATTTCATTCATATGTACATGTACATTGACCCATGACCAGATGACGTTATATACGCGTACATTATATGTATATGGGATATACGCACCACCACCTGATCAGTTGGCATACATTGATGATTTCGCCCACAAAGGCTGAGATGATATGATGGGATGCCTCCGAGGCTTGATGATGTTATGTATACCTATACCTATGCATGATACGACATTTATACGTATATATATGACATTATATACGCTTCAGGATTCACAAAGTTATTTAGACTTATAGGTGGAATTCTTTACTCCACGTTTCCTTTATGTCTTTATGTACTAATTTTCATGCCTTGCATACTCAGTACATCATTCGTACTGACGCCCCTATTTCCCAGGGCCTGTGTTTCATGCCCACGGGTGCACGCAGACAGGTTGACGGTCCCCCATATTAGGATCCTTGCTCAACGAGACTTGGTGTGCTCCACTTGATTCAGAGCTATTATTAGTTATGGGTATGCTATTTTTGTATGTAGATATGGGTACGACCCCCGTCCTTTATACAATTGTACACTCTATTAGAGTTCTGCAGACAATCATGTATAATTGTCTATAGCTGCCTTGTCGGCTCGCCCGACCATATTCCGCATGTATATGTATGTATGTCTTTTGGACATGTTTTCCTCACGTATGTTATTCACGTGATTTAGCAGTTTATTGACAAATGTTATTCATGACCTACCTTAATTCATGTTTATATCTTGAGGCATGTTTAGGGGTGTTCGCAGGTAGGACTCGGGCACTCGTCATAGCCTATTGGTTTGGGTCCTGACACTGAGGCAGGTGCGTCGGACAGTCATCCCAGCGCGCATCCCTAATAACCCGAGACTTAGCGGTGAGCTACTTTCTGAGTTCGTTCTGTAGCACCCGAAGTCTCTCTTTTGTATTTACTTTTCTGTCTACTCTATTTCAGACAGTAGTTTAGTGTTTTTTTGTATATTCTGCTAGTAGCCCATACACTTGTGACAACAGGTCTTGAAATTATGCTAGTAGACATTTTATGGCTTTTTGAGAATTTATTTCACCACGCATGTTCTTATATTTGTTTATACTTTATTTTATTAAAATTTTCACCCCTTACTTACTAAATAGATAAAAGTTAACTATTTCGAAATTGTTAAAAAGAACAAATATACGGCTAGTTCATCCACGTTAGACACCATCACGGCTTATAGGGGAAATTGGGCCGTGACACCACAACTATTGCTTAACATATAAAACTACTCCAAATATAGTAATATCAGTCACGGACAACTCTAATTTGCATTTCCCAAAAAGAAAAAAATTATGCGTGTGATAAAAGCCAAGCAAATTCCTCTGTTATCTTCTTTGAACTGTAATCTCAAGGCCGACTGCTATCTTCTTGACCTAGCAGGTAAATGCTATTTTCAGTTCCATTACATTCATATGTGAATCTTTGATTATGTCTATTTCAATCATAGTGTAGATTGGCATGTATCATATTCTTGCTCTGAGGTTTACTTCTTTGGCATTCATCACACTCCTGCATTTGCACCATCTAATTGTTTTGGGTTAATTCAAAACTGGCTTTAGTTTCTATTGAATTGATTTTCTTTTTTGATTTAACCATCCAGTATCCGGAATCCACTGGCCCAGCTAATTCGGATTTCGCCCCGAGTAAGGCCCAATTAAAGGGGAAACATTCCCTACTAGTTTTTTCCATTCTTAGATGTCGAATTCAGAGACCTTTGGTTAAGGGTTAAGGGGTCCATCCATCCTCCACACTCCATTGTGGTCCTATTGAGTTTGAGTGCGCACCAACAGCTGAAGCATGCATGAATTCTATAAGCTGTTTCCTGTGTTTCCTGCGTTTGCCTGACATTGCCGCCCATGTCTTTCCTTGATATTTGAGCTCCCTATCCTGAGGAGTTATATGAGAAATAGGATGTTGATTAATGCTTGGGTTGTAATACCCTTGATTGTGTCAACATCTAGCCATAGTCTTCTATGACTTCTGTATCCATGTTGGTTGCCACTTGTTTATAGCATTGCAAGTAGAGTGTTCTACAACCCTTACTGAGTGTGCATCAACTGTATCATTCTCATCTGTTTTTCCATATTGGATCTCATAGCTTAGTTCCAATAGTTCGGCCAACCCTTCACGTTGAGATAATGTTTGCGTCCTTAGATACTTTAAGCTGAAATGATCCATCTTGATGATAAAAAGAAACAGGTGTACATGTTGTCTACATTTTATTACAGCTAGTGAGAGGTCTATGAGCTCTTCTCTATAGGTCGGGAGACCTTGATGTTTGATGCTAAGTGCTTGACAAGGAAATGTAATAGGTTTCCCTTCTTGCATCACCACATTATGCATCCTTTTACTTTTAGTTATGCAATTTTACAATAGAGGTTTTGGTAAAATCCAGTAATGCCAGGAGTTGTGCCTCTATCATGGCCTTTTTGAGGTCTAGGAATACAGTGGCGGCTTCATGGGATCAGTGCAGAAACATCCCTTCTTCAGTAGGAACAGTAAGGGGCCTGCTGACCAGTCCATAACTTCAATTAAGTCTTCTGTAATAGAATATGAGGTCAAGGAATTTGGTCAGCACCTTGATTGAGAGGGCAATGACCAATTCTGCTTTCTTTTCTCCACTTCTGCTAACTTTTTTCAAGTAGCTACTTGCTTGGCTTCAAAGCCTTACTGTTGCTTCACAACGGTCAGTTTCCCTTCTTCCCAAAGTTAATATATGTCCCAACTCCCAAGTGTCCCGTGGACTTCTTTGCCGGCAAGTGATGCCCCTTAGCCACTCTAGCACAATCTCAAGTGCCGAATGATCTTCAAAGGAGAAGCTGCAGGCTACAACATCCAGGAAACATTTCTCTCGTACTTTCTAGAGAGATTGTTGTGACTCTGCCATGTAATAACACTTTTAATAAGCTAGAAGTGCTTGATGAGGCGATCAGAGAATCTGCTGCTCTGCGGTACTGATACGTTGAATTCATTATGGACTGAGGTTTCACTAGAAAAAAAAAGGGCATAGTTTGTATGGTAGGATTATTCAACTTGTTGTTTCAGTCTGCTATGTGGTCAGATGTTTTTAGCTTTGAATTGGAAGTTTCTAAATGTGATTTTTGAGCTTGGCATCAAGGTAGGCCAACTGTGAAATTTTGTTTTGCTGTAACGTGTTTAAAAGTCAGTCCACTGATTATATTGCTAATGTATTAGTTAACCTCTTTGACACAATTTTGTACAATGTTTGGCTGAGAAGAGATGTCGGCCTTTTCTATTCAGAAGAGTGTTATGTAAAATGCTAGCAATTTACTTCATGATTCTCTTTATTCTAGAGCTAACGATTCAAATTGCATCTTTCAGGTTGACGCCAGCCAACAGTAGTTATTTGCTGATAAAAATAGATGCAAGCTTGGTGGTTATGACTGCACTCATTGAAGGTCTTCCCAATGCTGTTGCCCTTAGGTGCATTGCACGGGTTCCGTTCCACCTTCATCCAAAGTTAGAGCTTGTTTCCCATTCCTGGAGAGCTGCCATTCGAAGTGCCGAACTATTTAAAGCGAGAAAGGAGGTCAACTCATCTGAAGAGTTCTTATGTGTATTTGCATTTGAACCTGAAAACTTATCACAGCTTTATGATCCTATGCATGACCGTTGGATTACTCTCCCTATTCTCCCCTCAAACATCAGTCATCTTGCTCGCTTCAGTGTCGTTTCTACTGCTGGAAAGCTGTTTGTTTTAGGCGGTGGCAGTGATGCTGTGGATCCATTGACAGGTGACCAAGATGGGATTTTCGCGACTGATGAGGTCTGGTCATATGACCCTGTAACACATGTGTGGAGTCGGCGTGCGTCTATGATTTTCCCTCGTGCCATGTTTGCTTGTTGCGTGTTGGAGGGGAAGATAATTGTTGCAGGGGGTTTTACTAACTACAGGAAATCAATATGTAACGCGGAAATCTATGATCCAGAAAAGGATGTCTGGGTTCAATTACCCGATCTCCATCACGCGCACAATTCCGCATGCTCAGGAGTGGTTGTTGGCGGTAAAGTTCATGTCTTGCATAAAGGTTTATCGACTATTCAGGTTTTGGAACATGTCAAGCAAGGTTGGACCGTTCACGAGTATTCTTGGCTCCAGGGTCCAATGACTGTCGTTAGGGAAAAGCTTTATGTTATGAGCAATTGGTTCATTTACAAGCAGGAAAAAGAAGTAAGAGAGATGGTAGTTTCAGCATCTGAGTTTCGTAGAAGAATTGGGTTTGCTATGATAGGGCTTGGAGATGATATTTATATAGTTGGAGGGGTTAATGGACCGGAGCATTGGAATTGTAACATCAAAGTGTTGTCTGATGTTGATGTATTGACGCTTGGAAATGAGAGGTTGGTGTGGCGTAAGGTTGCTCCAATGACAAGGTGCAGAGGGACAATCCTTGCCTGTACACAGCTGAGAATTTAGGACATGCATAATGTGGATGAAATTCAATGCAGTGTTTTAGGGTAAATGCTACAATGAACAATTGACAATAAAACGGCTAGTAGTTGTAGCACGCAGCGTACTGGTGAATAGGAAAAATGAATTAAGATTACTAATGACAGATGGAAGTTGAGGGTGAACGTGTTAGGTGCCTTCTCTCCTTCGCCGTAGACTGAATATGATGGGAATCTTATCTGAAACGACCTTTGTGAGCTGTCTCGGCTTAGCTATCTATTAGCTGTCTAAAAGCTAACGGTGAATAAAATCCCATGCCAGAAACGCGGAAGAAACAAGATGTTCAGCTTTTTTGCAACCTGCTTGCCTAATGTGTAAATCCTATTGCTTTCAGCTGCTGAGTTCTTAGAGGAATGAACTTCTGTCCGTACCTTGAGAACTAGAGATTTTAACATCTATTTGCATTTGCATTAATGAGCACTATAGTGCTAAATACTTGGTTACTTCAGTCCTGCTTTCGTTGCTTAAGGGGCATTATTTTGTCGATTGAGGCGTAGTTGTTATTGTTTTTGCTGTCAATCTTCACTCTATTGGTGTATACCTCGGTTAGTTTCTCATAATAGCAGTTAAAGTGCGTATTCTGTTGCGTCCCAAATTCCACTTGGTGCGGTAAAAAATTGACCCACACTCGCTCAAAAATGAGTTTAACCTGTCTACATTTGCATTGTTACAAAATTAAGTCACTTAAAAATTTATTTATGACTCTATATAAGATTGAAGTTGTAGCGGCCACAACTTATAATCAGTGTTTTCATAAGCGTTTTCGGGGCATGACTTGGGGCGAGGCGCACTGAAAATGCCCGGAGGCGATGGTGGGGGGCGAAAGTCTCAAGAAGCGTACGCCCGGGGCGTTCAGGGCGAACGTCCGGGCGTTAAGGCGAGTTTTTGCAGTGAAGCATAAGCCCAAGTAGGAATGGCAGACGGTGCAGGGTTGTGCGGCTGCAGGGCGATTTCTGTCTTAACTCGCAAAATTTCAACCCGCATAGCACTTAAACCCAATATCCCCAAAAATAAAAAAATTGACCCCGGGCCCGCTTGGTCCAAATTCGAGGTTCGGACTAAAACCCGATTACCCATTCACCCCCGAGCCCGAGTATATGATTGGTTTTGGAATCCGACCCCAATTGAGGTCTGAATTCCCAAATTTCAATGTTCTTAGGTTTTTCCCAAAATTCCCAATTTCCCCGATGAAAATCCCTAGATTCTAAGATGAAATCTTGTAAAACGATGTTAAGGAGTAAAGAAAATGAGTTAGAAATCACTTACAATTGGTTTGGAGAAGCAATAGTGTTTAGAAAATCGCCTCTTATGTTCTTAGGGTTTTGAAAAATAGAAAATAACTAAAAATCCCGTTTATATAGACACCCCTCCCAGGCCTCCACCGCAGACCGCGGCCGCGAAGGCCTTGCTGCTGACTCTCTGAAGTTCCTCCACCGCGGACCGCGGCCGTGAAGGCAGCACCGCGGACCGCGCTAGGAGGTTTAGAGGCCTGACTCCTCAGACCTGCTACATCTGTGATTCTAAGTCTATGGCATCTCGGAACCTACCCGAAACTTTCCCGAGCCCTCGGAACCTCCAACCAAAAGTGCCCACAACCTCGGAAACATATTACGAACTTATTCGAGTAATCAAAACACCAGAATACTATCATAAACATCGAATTATACCTCAAAACTCCTCATTTTCAACAAAAACTCTTAAAATTCATAATTTCTCAACCGGATGTCCGAATCACGTCAAACGAACTCCGTTTTCACCAAATTTTACCGTTAACCTCTAAATATCATAACAAAGCTGTACCGGGATCCGGAACCAAAATACAGACCCGATACCAATGATTTTTAGCATTATTTCATTTGTTTAATTCATGAACATTTCAGCAAAACAATTTCTTTCAAAAATTGATTTCTAAGGCCATTTTACTACGGACCTCCCGGGATCGTCGGAACACGGATCCAGGTCCATTTATTCACAATGTTGACCAAAGTCAGCTTTTATCAAATTTAAATTCTAAAAATCACTATTTCTCATATTTTCGCATACAAGCTTTCCGGTTTCACGCCCAGACTGCGCACGCAAATTGAGGCATTTAATTTTAGTCTTTTTATGGCTATTAAGCGTGGAACAGAGTCTAATTTTATAAAATGACCCCTTGGGTCATCACAATCTCCACCTCTAAAACACACGTTCGTCCTCGAACGGACATAGAAAATTACCTGAAGTGGCGAACAAGTGTGGGTATTTAGTCTGCATGTTCGACTCAGACTTCCAAGTAGCTTCCTTAACAGGCTGGCCTCTCCATTGCACTCGAACTGAAAGATAGCTCTTATTTCTCAATTGATGAACCTGCCGGTCTAAAATGGCTACTGGTTCCTCCTCATAAGTCAAGTCTTTGTCCAATTGGATAGAGCTGAAATCTAACACGTGAGACGGGTCACCATGATATTTCCAGAGCATAGACACATGGAATACCGGGTGAACTGAGGATAACCCTGGAGGTAATGCAAGTCTGTAAGCTACCTCCCCCACCTTATCAAGAATATCAAACGGCCCGATATACCTAGGGCTCAACTTGCCCTTCATCCCAAACCTCATAACACCCTTCATGGGCGACACACGAAGCAATACTCTCTCTCCAACCATGAATGCTACATCACGAACCTTACGATCGACATAACTCTTTTTCCTAGACTGAGCTGCACGAAGTCTCTCCTGAATAATCTTGACCTTGTCTAAGGCCTCCTGAACTAAGTCGGTACCCAACAACTGAGCCTCTCCTGGCTCGAACCATCCAACCGGCAATCTGCGTCGTTTACCGTATAACGCCTCATAAGGATCCATCTGAATGCTCAACTAATAACTATTATTATAAGCAAATTCCGCTAACGGCAAGAACTGATCCCATGAACCTCCAAAATCGACAACACAAGCGCGGAGCATGTCCTCCAATATCTAAATGGTACGCTCGGACTGCCCGTCAGTCTGAGGGTGAAATGATGTACTCAACTCCACTCGGGTACCCAACTCTCACTGGACTGCCCTCCAAAAGTGCGAAGTAAACTGTGTAACCCGATCAGAAATGATAGACACGGGCACCCCATGAAGGCGAACAATCTCCTGAATATACAACTCAACCAACCACTCTGAAGTATAAGTACTAGCCACAGGAATGAAGTGTGCAGACTTAGTCATCATGTCCACAATAACCCAAACCGCATCGAATTTCCTTTGAGTCCGTGGGAGCCCAACAACGAAGTCCATAGTGATACGCTCCCACTTCCACTCAGGAATCTCTATCTGCTGAAGCAAACCACCAGGTCTCTGATGCTCATATTTTACCTGCTGACAATTTAAGCAAAGAGCTACATAAGTCACAATGTCCTTTTTCATCCTCCTCCACCGATAATGCTGTTTCAAATCTTGGTACATTTTTGCTGCACCTGGGTGAATAGAATACTTGGAGCTGTGAGCCTCCTCAAGGATCAATTCACGGAGGCCATAAACATTAGGCACACACAACCTACCTTTCATCTTCAAAACGCCATCATCTCCAACTGTAACCTTCTTGGCATCACCATTCCGAATCGTGTCCCTAAGGACCGCCAAATATGGGTCATCATCCTGCCGCTCTCGGATACGCTCAATTAGAGAAGACCGAGCGACAGTATAAGCTAGGACTACTGGGAGAAATATCCAACCTCACAAATTTATTAGCCAAAGCCTGAATGTCTGAAGCCAATGGTCTATTGCCAACTGGGATATACGTAAGACTGCCCATACTCACCGCCTTTCTACTCAATGCATCGGCCACCAAATTGGCCTTCCCCGGGTGATATAATATAGTGACATCATAATCTTTTAACAACTCTAACCACCTCCGCTACCTCAAATTTAGATCTTTCTGCTTGAATAAGTACTGGAGGCTGCGATGGTTAGTAAAAATCTCACACGGCACGCCATATAGGTAATGCCTCAAAATTATCAAGGCATGTACAATAGCTGCCAACTCCAAATCATGAACATGGTAGTTTTTCTCATGGACTTTTAGCTGACGGGACGCATATGCAATCACCCTGCCATCCTGCATCAACACTGCTCCAAGGCCAACTCGAGAAGCATCACAATACAACATGAAAGAACCTGAATCAGATGGTAACACCAACACCGATGCTGAAGTCAAGGCTGTCTTGAGCTTCTGAAAGCTCACCTCGCACTCATCTGACCGTGTCAATGGGGCACCTTTCTGAGTCAATTTAGTCATTGGGCTGCTATGGACGAAAACCCCTCCACAAAACGGCGGTAGTAACCGGCCAAACCCATGAAACTCCTAATCTCTGTGACCGTGGTGGGTCTAGGCCAGTTCTTGACGACCTCTCTCTTCTTAGTATCTACTTGAATACCCTCGGCTAATACAATATGACCCAAAAAGGCTACCGAATCTAACCAGAACTCACATTTAGAAAACTTAGTATACAACTGATTATCCCTCAAAGTCTGGAGTGCTATACGAAGATGCTGCTCATGCTCTTCCCGGCTGCGAGAGTATATAAGAATGTCATCAATGAACACAATCACAAAAGAGTCCAGATGTGGCTTGAAAACCCGATTCATTAAGTCCATAAAGGCCGCTGAAGCATTAGTCAGCCCAAAATACATAACCAAAAATTCATAGTGTCTATACGTCGTACAAAAGGCTGTTTTAGGAATATCGGACGTCCTAATCTTCAGCTGATGGTAGCATGACCTCAAATAAATTTTCGAAAACACTCTAGCACCCTGAAGCTGATCAAATAGGTCATCAATCCTCGGCAATGTATATTTATTCTTGATAGTAACTTTATTAAGCTGCCTGTAGTCTTTGCACATTCTCATTGACCCATCTTTCTTCTTTACAAATAGAACCGGTGCACCCCAAGGCGAGACACTGGATCTAATAAAACCCTTATCTAACAAGTCTTACAACTGTTCCTTCAACTCTTTCAGTTCTGGTGGGGCCATCCGATATGAAGGAATGGAAATGGGCTGAGTGCCCGCAGCCACATCGATACAGAAATTAATATCTCTGTCGGGCAGCATACCCGGCAGGTCTGCAGGAAATACCGTAGAAAATTCACGCACGATAGGAACTGACTCTATAGAAGAAACCTCAGCATCAGAATCACGAATATGAGCCAAATAAGCCAAACACCCCTTATCCACCATGCGACGAGCCTTAGCATATGAAATTACCCGGCTGGGAGAAGGACTAGGAGTCCTTTTCCATTCTAATCGAGGAAACACTGGTAAAACTAAGGTAACCGTTTTGGCATGACAGTCTAAAATGGCATAATAGGGCGACAACCAATCCATGCCCAATATAATATCAAAGTCAACCATGTCTAGGAGTAAAAGATCAACACTAGTTTCAAGAGCTTTAATGACTACCACGCACGAACGATAGACTCTATCTACCATAATAACATCCCCCATCGGTGTAGACACATAAACATGAACACTCAAAGGCTCACGGGACACACTCAAATACGAGGCAAAATAGGAGGAAACATACGAATATGTAGACCCCGAATCAAACAAAATAGAGGCAGCTCTATCACAAACTAGGATTATACATGTAATAACAACGTCAGTGGATTCTGCTTCAGGCCTAGCTGGAAAAGCATATAGTCGGGGCGGAGCCCCACCATCCTGAACCACACCTCTGGGAGGACCTCTACCTCTAGCTATCTGTCCTCCACCTCTAACATTATGGCCCCTACCTCTGACTACCTGACCCCTACCCCTTGCTGGCTGGGCAGGTGGTACTGTAGTGGGTGCCGGAACTATGGCACGAGAACCATGATGCTGAAACTGATTGCCTGCATATTTCAGACAAGGCCTCCGAACATGCCCAAATTCACCACACTCGAAACATCCCTCCTGATAAGTATGCTGACCCGAACGAACCGGCTGACCACGATGAATACTCTGCAGAGGGGGTGCTCTAATAGGAGCTAAAAGAGCACTGTAGACTGGCTGAGCAGAAGGAGGTGCATAAGAACCATGACCCCCTGAAGTACCATGTGAAACCAGTAGTGCTGAATGAAATGGCCTGGAAGAATGGCCTCGACTAAATGAAGTCCAGCCTCCAGATGAGGCACCACTGAAACCACCGGAATGGCAAGGTCTCTTGTCAGACCCTTGGCCTCCCATCCCAAGAACCGACTCAATCCTCCTAGCTATATTAGCCTCATCCATAAGAGAAATATCGAATCTTGTCTCCTTGGCCATCTGCAACCTGATGGGCTGAGCAAGGCCATCAATAAACCGTCTGACCCTCTCCCTCTCTGTGGGAAATATAAGCATAGCATGTCTACCCAGATCCACAAAACGAGTCTCATACTGAGTCACAGTCATGTTACCCTGCTGTAGTCGCTCAAACTGACGACACTTATCCTCTCGAGTAGTGACAGGTAAGAACTTCTCCAAAAAGAGATAAGAAAACTAATCCCAAGTCATAGCTGGTGATCCCACTGGCCTAGTCAACAAATAATCTCTCCACCATTTCTTGGCGGAACCAGTCATCTGAAAAGCTGCAAAATCGACCCCATTGGTCTCCAAAATACCCATATTACGCAACACCTCATGACAATTGTCTAGATATTCCTGAGGGTCCTCTAAAGTAGCACAGTTGCAATGGACAGGAAATAGCTTAATGAATCTGTCAAGTCTCCACAAGGCATCTGATGATATGGTTGCCCCATTAGCGGGCGGCACTGCTGCAACTGGCTGAATTACCCCAATAGAATTGGCCACTAGAGTCTGAACCTGAGGAGTAGTATGAACTAGAGTGTGGGTAGTAGGGGTCGGGACCCCTCCTCCAGCCTGAGATACGGCTGCTACAACCGGAAAGGTGCGAGTCTGGGCCACACCCTCCATAAGGCCCACTAAACGGACCAAAGCATCCTGAAGGACTGGGGTAGTAATAAACCCCTCGGGAACCTGAGCTGGTCCCACTGGTATAGTCTGAGTCGGAACCCCCTCATTAATCTCAATCGGTGGTTCCGCAGCTGTGGCTGCTGCCTGAGCAACGAGCTGAGTCCTGCCACTGCCTCGGCCTCTGGCGTGGCCTCGGCCTTTGCCCCTAGTAGGAGCTATTACTGCTGGAGGTCCGGAATTCTGGCCAGCGGAAGATGAAACACGTGTTCTCGCCATCTGCGAGAGAATAAAAGAATCCAAATCAGTATTTGAGGTACAAGAATTCGCACGATAGGATAGAAATAAAAATGCAGTTGTTTCCTAACTCAATAGCCTCTGAGAGATAAGTACAGACGTCTCCGTACCGATCCTTCAGACTCTACTAAGCTTGCTCGTGGATTGTGAGACCTAAATAAACCTAGTGCTCTGATACCAATTTGTCACGACCATAATTTCCAACCTTAGTGATCGTGATGGCGCCTAACACCACACTTGCTAGGCAAGCCAATGTTAGAAGTCGATTAACTAATTTTTCTTACTTAATTACTTCAGTATAAATAATTTAATTTAAATGAACTTAATCAGATTAATTCCCAACAACCACAAAATAAAATAATAAAACTGACCAACTAACTGAAACGAACCACAATAATATTTCTAATAACAACTCTAGAACTACCCCAGGGTCTGGTGTCACAATCCACAAACAACTAAAGAACACTACAAAGAATGTCTGTAAGAAATAGTCTAACTGTTCTGAATGATATAAAACAGTGTATGTAAATATAGGAGAAGACTCTCGGATATCTGCGAACGCCGACAGATGTACCTCGTGTCTCCAAACAAAATCGGGTGGTCGTCCTAGAATCCTCTACTGCTGAATGGTACCTGGATCTGTGCAAAAAGGCACAGAGTGTAATATCAGTACAACCGACCCCATGTACTGAGTAAGTGTCGAGCCTAACCTCGGCGAAGTAGCGACGAGGCTAAGTCAGGCTTCAACAATATAATCTTTAACAACGGTAAATAATGAGCAAGAAATAAATCTAAACAAGCAGATAATTAAGTGTTGCAACCAAATAAAATAAAATAACTCAGCTATAACCAATTCTCAAACACCCCTTCTTTTAGAGTTCCAAACTTTAACTCTGAATCACAATAGTACTAAAATATTTAAAGAGTAGTACAATAAACATTTTAGTTTTTCAAAACATTGATTCTCTTTTTCTTGAAAACAAATGAGTAAAATATAACTGTAAAAATCCTCCCTTATCACTGTCATATATTTATATTCTCCCTGTCCACCCTTATCGCAGTCATATATATATATATTTATTTCTCCTGTCCACTCTTATCACGGTCATATATATTTATTTCTCCTGTCCACCCTTATCACAGTCATATATATATATATATATATATATATATTTGTTTCCCCTGTCCATCCTTATCACAGTTATATATATATATATATATTTATTTCCCTTGTCCACCCTTATCACAGTCATATACATATTTATTTCCCCTGTCCACCCTTATCACAGTCATATATATTTATTTTCCCTTGAGAGGTTATTGATAAAGTCATTATTTCAAACTTTCACGATTCAGGAAAATCCTTTCACAATACTTTTATTTCAATCATTATAAATGATAAGCTGCCTTTTTCTTTTCTCATGACTTTATCAATAACCTCTCAACCAAGATACCAATAAGAAAATCAAAATATATGCATTTATCCCATAAAACTATACCAAACCTCTCAGCCATATTTATATCACGAGGAAGCCAGTTCAACAACCAATACTCTTTCTAGATAGTCACAACAATACTTAACAACAATTCAACAAGGCCAACTAGTCATAGAAACAATAATGAACATGTAACAATTAAGACAATAATCGAATAAGTGGGGAACGGGAAAAGGGATCATATTTTAACAAACACTTTGGGTGGTGCATAGATACTCGTCACCACACCTATACACCACGCCCATGTAATTCACATAACAAACAAGTGGGGGAGTCCTATTTCCTAAATCTAAAGTTAGGCCAAACACTTACCTCGACGCCACACACCCAATTCAAGCCTCAACTACTGCCTTACCCCTTGATTCCTCAACCAACTCGCTCGTATCTAGTCACAACTTACTTGATTATATCAATAAATGCTAAATTAATGAGTTCTAATGCATGGAGAAGAGTTTTCTACAGTTTTTCCCAATATTCAAAAATTGACCCCGGGCCCGCTTGGTCCAATTCCGAGGTTCGGACCAAATCCCGATTATTCATTAACCCCCGAGCCCGAGTATATGATTGGTTTTGGAATCCGACCCCAATTGAGGTATGAATTCCCAAATTTCAATGTTCTTAGGTTTTTCCTAGAATTCTCAATTTTCCCCATGAAAATCCCTATATTCTAAGTCGAAATCTTGTAAAACGATGTTAAGGAGTAAAGAAAACGAGTTAGAAATCACTTACAATTGGTTTGGAGAAGAAAGAGTGTTTAGGAAATATGTTTTTAGGGTTTTGAAAAATAGAAAATAACTAAAAATCCTGTTTATATAAACACCCCTCCCAAGCCTCCACCGCGGACCGCGCTGGAGCGACCGCGGCCGCAAAGGCCTTGCTGCTGACTGAAGTTCCTCCACCGTGGACCGCGGCCGCGAAGGCAGCACCGCGGATCGCGCTAGGGCGATCGCGGATTGCACTAGGAGTTTCAGAGGCCTGACTCCTCAGACCTGCAACAGCTGTGATTCTAAGTCTAAGGCATCCCGGAACCTACCCGAAACTTTCCCGAGCCCTCAGAACCTCCAACCAAAAGTGCCCACAACCTCGGAAACATATTACGGACTTATTCGAGTAATCAAAACACCAGAATACTATCATAAACATGGAATTATACCTCAAAACTCCTCATTTTCAACAAAAACTCTTAAAGTTCATAATTTCTCAACCGGATGTCCGAATCACATCAAACGAACTTTGTTTTCACCAAATTTCACCGTTAACCTCTAAATATCATAACAAAGCTATAACGGGCTCCGAAACCAAAATACGGACCCGATACCAATGAGTTTTAGCATTATTTCATTTCTTTAATTCATGAACATTTCAGCAAAATAATTTCTTTCAAAAATTGATTTCTAAGGATTGGGACCTTGAAATTCATTTCCGGGCATACGCTCGAGTCCCATATTTTACTGTGGACCTCCCGGAATCGTCAGAACACGGATCCGGGTCCGTTTATTCACAATGTTGAGCAAAGTCAAATTTTATCAAATTTAAATTCTAAAAATCACTATTTCTCATATTTTCGCATACAAGCTTTCTGGTTTCACGCCCGGATTACGCACGTAAATTGAGGCATTTAATTTTAGTCTTTTATGGATATTAAGCATGGAACGGAGTATAATTTTATAAAATGACCCCTTGGGTCATCACACAATTCAACTTTGTGATATGAACTTCAAACCATTGAAAATCCCCTTTTTTGCCCAGCGATTTCCGCTTTTGCAATTCCAAGACGGTATTGTCAGTCCCACTTAAACGGTTGGGACTCCGCATTGATGAGTGGTGATTTTACCACTCGTTTTAGCCTCTTTTCGTTAGATTTTGCATCCTTCAATGATAACATGAGGTCGTTTATAGTGTGTATTGTTCGAATTTCAGAGAAATGATGCCATGAAGTGATTGACATTGAATTGAAGTGGAGTTGAGCACAAATTGGTGAAAAAAGCACAAAAACCTTCATTGATTACGCACATGCAGATGTTTGGTCGCTGGTGCGACATCACACCTGTGAAGTATTGTTCCGCACTTACACAAATCGCTCATCTGTACACAGGCCGCACCTGCGACGTGGTTTCTGCACCTGCAGAACCGCAGGTGCAGTAGTTTGGTGTGCATTTGCGGAAAAGGACGATGTCAGTTGGAATCACACATGTGATGTGGTTTCCGCTTCTGCGGAACCGCACCTGCGAGAATTCTTCCGCAGATGTGGTCTATGGGCATCCGAACTGGACAGATTTGTAATATCACATTTTCTCAATCCCAAACCCACATATACTCGACCTAGCAGATAGTTTCAGTATCTCTAGCTTATTTTTCAGTAAATACACTATAGAGAACAAGTTTTGAAGCTAGGGTTTGCACACACACTTGGGTTTTGAAGATTTCAAGCTTGTGGTTAAGGATTTCTTACCCATTTATGTTTATTTCTTCATTTTCTTTCTTTGTATTGAATATTTAAGTGTGTAGTATTTATTTCCAACACTTGAATCTTGTTTACGAAAATATTCATGTTTAAAGTGTGGATTAAATACCTTGTTGTGCTTATGTATTGAATGATTTTTATTTATTTATGAAGCGAGTTATTGTTTCTTTAATTATTCTTGTTCTTTAATATTTCTAAAGGGATTAGCTAACCCTAGGACTCGCCCATTAACTCCGAATTAATTTTGGAAAATATAATTTGGGGTTGGGAAAGATTAATTAACAAGAACTTGAGGTTTTAACCCTCATTTTATAGATTCTACCTAGGAATATGATTGAACTACTTGTAGCCATATTCGAGTGTGCTTAATCTCTTAATTGGTTTATGAATAATTCAATTAGGAAGTCTTGTTAGTCTTTGGAAAACACTAATTAAGAATTATTATCCATGGCTAATTAACATAAACTCGCTCATATTTGTAAAATCATGAAATACATTGGATCGTTACTTGAGTGTAATTCCCGATGCATCCATACTTATTTCCATTGATCATTTTACTTGCTTTCTAGGTTATTTTACATTTTTGCATTTAGATATAAATATTTTCACAACAAAAATCTAAGTGTTTGGCATTGCGCGATAAGTGATAATTCTCTTACATTCCTAATCGCCTACATATTGTTCTCTGCAGGATTCGACCCCAACCTAGTTTGGCTACTATATTTGACATCGATCGCTTACACTATTTTAAGGTGTAATTTGAGCGTATCAAATTTTGGCGCCGTTGCCGGGGAACAATTGGCGTAATTTAGGTTGTTTGAGAAATAAGCGTAAGTGCTTTGGTCCAAACTTGTGAATATTTGTGTAATTATGTTTCATACCTTGGTCTAGTTTTCTTGTTTGTTTCTTGTTTAGTTTTTGGAAAAAATGGCATCATATAATGAAGATTGGTCGGATGGTAGTTGATTATACTTTGATGACCCGAGGCAATCAGACTCCAGCTGGCCGGACACCTGAGCAGGTTGTACATGGTATTCAGACACCGGGGGTTGACCCATCTCAGCCGGTTGTCCCAGTCCAGGATTTTATGGTTCCAGCTATGCCCGAGGATAAGCAACGTAGACTAGAAAGGTTCAACAGACTTAAGCCTCCGACTTTTAGTGGTACAGAGGGCGAGGATGCCCAAGGTTTTGTGGATAAATTCTAGAGGATAATACGTACTGCGAGTATTTTGGAGACTAGTGGGGTCTCTTTTGTTACATTTCAGTTTGCGGGTGCTGCTTTTACTTGGTGGGAGTCATTCGAGAGGCGTAGGCCGGTTGGTTCAGCACCTCTCACCTGATAGCAGTTTTCCACGATCGTTTTGGAGAAGTATGTTCCTCAGTCCCACAAAGAGGAGCAACGCAGACAATTTGAGCAGTTACGTCAGGGAGAGTTGTCAGTTACTCAGTACGAGATGAGGTTTTCCAAGTTGGCCAGACATGTTTATGAGATTGTCCCTATTGACAGGGAGAGGATTAGGAGGTTTGTAGATGGTCTTACTTATCAGCTTCAGATCTTGATGACCAGATAGAGAGTGTCTGGAGCTATATTTGAGCAGGTTGTTGACATTGCTCGGGATATTGAGTCGGTTCGTAGGCAGGATCGTGAGGAGAGATAGGTCAAGAGGCCTCGGGGAGCAGGTAATTTCAGTGGTGCTCCTCCCAGAGGGTAATTTCATCCTAACAGAGGTCGTTCATTTAGACCTCCACAGCTAGCTCACCCAGCTTATAGTGGTGTATCTTCGGGGCAGGGTCCTCGCAATTCTCATCAGGGACGTTCATCTTTTAGTGCCCTTACAGCTCAGAACTTCGCCCAAGCATCATCTTATCAGGGTCCTTCTATGCATGGTTCGACCGGTGGTTATAATGGTAGCAAGGGTTTCCGTCAGTTTTCATTTCCAGCTCCAGGTAGTTGTTATGAGTGTGGAGAGTTCGGACATGAGTGGAGGCAGTGTCCCCGTCATCCTAGTAGTTCAGCTCAGTAGAGGGTTCACCCCTCGACTTCAGCCCCGATCACTTCACCACCTACCCAGGCCACTAGGGGTGGTGGTCAGGCAGCTAGAGGCTGTCCTAGAGGGGGAGGTCGAGCAGGTGAAGGCCAGCCACATATTTATGCACTTCCGGCTAGGCCTGATGCTATGGCTTCAGATGCGGTGATTACAGGTACTATTTCAGTTTGTCACACCGATGCTTTGGCTTTATTTGACCCTGGCTCCACGTACTCTTATGTCTTATCCTATTTTGCTCATTTTATGAATATGCCCTGTGAGTCTCTAGTTACTTCTGTTCATGTTTCGACTCTGGTAGGTGATACTATTATTGTGGACCATGTGTATTGGTCGTGTCTTATATCTATTGGGGGTCTAGAGAACCGAGTGGACTTGATGTTACTCAGTATGGTCGATTTTGATGTAATTTTGGGCATGGATTGGTTATCACCATGTCGTGCATTTCTTTATTGTCACGCTAAGACCGTTACCTTAGCTATGCCCGGAGTTCCGAGAGTTGAGTGGAGGGGGTCTGTAGAGCATGTGCCTAGTAGAGTGATTTCTTATTTAAAGGCTCAGCGTATGGTTGAAAAGGATGTGAATCTTATCTTGCATTTGTTAGGGACGTTAGTGGTGAGACCCCATCTGTTGATTCTGTTCCTGTAGTCCGTGACTTTCCGTATGTATTTCCTGCATGCCTGCCAGGCAGGCCACCTAACAGGGATATTGATTTTGGTATTGACCTGGTGCCATATACTCAACCTATCTCTATTCCACCTTACCGTATGGCACCAGCAGAGTTGAAAGAATTAAAAGAGCAGCTTTAGGAACTCTTAGATAAGGGGTTCATTCGGCCTAGTGTATCGCCTTGGGGTGCGCCGGTGTTGTTTGTGAAAAAGAAGGATGGTTCGATGTGCATGTGTATTGCCTATAGACAGTTGAATAAGTTTACAGTGAAGAACCGTTATCCTTTGCCTCGTATTGATGACTTATTTGATCAGCTCCAGGGAGCTAAGATGTTCTCCAAGATAGACTTGAGGTCAGGGTATCATCAGTTGAAAATTTGGGATTCTGACATTCCGAAGACGGATTTCAGGACCAGATACGACCATTATGAGTTTCTGGTTATGTCATTTGGGTTGACCAATGCCCCAGCCGCGTTCATGCAATTGATGAATAGTGTGTTTCAGCCCTACCTTGATACTTTCATTATTTTGTTCATTGATGACATCCTGGTTTATTCTCGTATCCAGGAAGAGCATGCTCAGCACTTGAGAATCGTGTTGCCGAGATTGAGGGGGGAGAATCTTTATGCAAACTTCTCTAAGTGTGAGTTTTGGCTTGGTTCAGTAGCTTTCTTGGGGCACGTGGTGTCTAGTGAGGGTATTCAGGTTGATCCGAAGAAGATTGAGGCGGTGCAGAGTTGTCCTAGACCGTCTTTAGCTACAGAAATTCGGAGTTTTCTCGGTTTGGTGGGTTATTACCGTCACTTTGTGGAAGGATTATCTTCTATTGCTTCACCTCTGACCAAATTGACACAGAAAGGTGTTTTATTCAAGTGGTCCGATGAATGTGAGGAGAGCTTCAAGAAGATCAAGTTATCATTGACCACAACTCCGATATTAGTGTTGCCTACTGGTTCGGGTTCTTATACGGTCTATTGTGATGCTTCTAGAGTTGTCTTAGGAGCGGTGTTGATGCAGGACAGTAGGGTGATTGCCTACGCGTGGAGACAGTTGAAGGTGCACGAGAAGAATTACCCAGTGCACGATCTTGATTTAGCTGCCATTGTCCATGCCTTGAAGATTTTGTAGCATTATTTGTATGGAGTGCAGTGTGAGATTTACACCGATCATCGTAGCTTGCAGTATCTGCTAAGGCAGAAAGACATGAATTTGCGACAGAGGATGGTTGGAGCTTCTCAAGGACTATGACTTGACTATTCTGTATCATCTGGGGAAGGCCAATGTGGTGGCCGATGCCTTGAGTCGCAGAGCCGAGAGTTTGGGAAGTCTAGCTTATCTTTCAGCAGCAGAGCGACCTTTAGCCCTTGATGTTCAGGCTTTAGCGGGTCAGTTGGTGAGATTGGATTTGTCAAACCCTCCACGGGTGGAAGCTAGCATGGCTTCTCGGTCTTCTTTATTTGATCAGATAAAGGCAAGACAGTATGATGATCGACACTTGTTAGTTCTCCAGGATAGGGTTCGTAGAAGGGATGACAGAGATGTGACTATTGGTGATGGTGGAGTTATGAGGATGCATGGCAGTATTTGTGTGCCCAATGTGGATGGTATTCGAGAGTTGATATTAACTGAGGCTCACAACTCGCGGTATTCTATTCATCCGGGTACTGCGAAGATGTATCAGGATTTGAGAAAACAGTATTGGTGGAGGCGGATGAAGAGAGATATTGTAGAGTATGTAGCAAGGTGTCTCAACTGCCAGCAGGTCAAGTATGAGCACCAGAGAGCAGGTGGTTTGCTTAAGAGATTAGACATTTCGGAGTGGAAGTGGGAGCGAATTACTATGGACTTTGTAGTTGGGCTTCCACGGACTTCGAAGGGTTTTGATGCTATTTGGGTCATTGTGGATAGATTGACCAAGTCCGCGCACTTCATTCCTGTCAGTACTACTTATACTTCAGAGCGGTTAGCGGGTATTTACATTAAGGAGATTGTCCGGTTGCATGGAGTTTCTGTTTCTATCATTTCTGACAGAGGTACTCAGTTCACATCTCAGTTTTGGAGAGCCGTACAGAAAGGTATGGGTACTGATGTAGAGTTGAGCACTGCATTTCACCCTTAGACCGACGGGCAGACGGAACGAACTATTTAGATTTTGGAGGATATGTTACGGGCTTGTGTGATTGATTTTGGTGGTTCGTGGGACCAGTTCCTGCCATTAGCGGAGTTTGAATATAATAACAGCTACCAATCCAGTATTCAGATGGCTCCGTATGAGGCGTTATATGGTAGGAGGTGTAGATCTCTGGTTGGTTGATTCGAGCCTGGTGAGGCTAAGTTATTGGGCTTAGATTTGATTCAGGATGCGTTGGAGAAGGTAAAGTTGATTCAGGAACGACTTCGCACGACGCAGTCTAGACAGAAGAGTTATGGAGACCGGAAGGTTTGGGATGTGTCATTTATGGAAGGTGATAAAGTACTGCTAAAGGTATCACCCATGAAGGCTGTTATGAGGTTCGGAAAGAGAGAAAAGCTGAGTCCGCGATTTATTGGTCCTTTTGAGGTGCTTTAGAAGGTTGGAGAGGTGGCTTATAGACTTGCTTTGCCACCCATCATGTCGAGTGTCCATCCGGTGTTTCATGTGTCGATGCTCAGGAAATATGTTGGTGACCCGTCTCATCTGTTAGAGTTCAGCACAGTTCAGCTCGACGGTAATATGTCATATGAGCTTGAGCCAGTAGCTATTTTAGCTCGCGAGGTTAGAAAGCTGAGATCTAAGGAGATAGCATCAGTGAAGGTGCAGTGGAGAGGTCAGCCAGTGGAGGAGGCGACTTGGGAGACCGAGCGGGAGGTGCAGAGCAAATATCCTCACTTGTTTGAGACTCCAGGTATAATTCTAGACCCGTTCGAGGACGAACGTCTGTTTAAGAGGGGGAGAATGTAACGACCCGGTCTGTCGTTGCGTAAAACCTGCATTTTTAATTGTTGTTATTTTTAATTGTTGTTATTGACTTGTTATAGATTGGTTATACTTTATTTGGTGTGTTAGAGTTGATAGGCTTGAAATCGAATGGTTGTAGTGAGAGTTCAGTTAATTAGCCTTTAAAAATAGCCTTAAAATGGAAAAAGTCAACTGAGAGTTGACCTATTGGTAAACGCTCGGCATGCGGATTTTATGGTTCAAATAGCTTCGTTAGGTGATTTTGAACTTAGGAGTGTGTTCAGAATAATTTTGTGATTCCCGGTTTAGAATTAGGCTTAAATTGGCGAAAGTTAGTTTTTGGTGATTCTGGTCGGCAGTGGAAAATAAGCTATCGGGGTCGGAATGGGATTCCAACAGTTGGAACAGGTTCGTAATGTAATTTTGGATGTGTTTGAAAAATTTCAGGTCAATTGGAGTTGTTTTGGATAGTTTCGGCATCGTTGGTGGATTTTAGAAATATCAAAGTTCTTAGGCTTGAATCCGCGGTGATTTTGGCATTTTGATGTTAATTTTAGTGTTTTGAGAGTGCAACTAAGTTTGAATAATGTTATGGGATATGTTGGTAAGTTGGTTGGGGTCCCGAGGGGCTCGGGATTGATTTCGGACGATTAACGGACTCAATAGGACTTAAGGAAAATGTTGTTTTTGCTGGTGTGATGTTGCAGAGAAACTAGTCTTCACGTTCGCGGGTGGTGTCCTGCGTTCGCGAAGGGTTAGCTGGGGAGGCTGTAGGTTTTTTCTTCGTGTTCGAGGAGAGACGGGTGCGAACGCGTAGGTCTAGGGAGAGGAAGCTCTGCGTTCGCGTTTAAATGAATGCGTTCGCGAAGAAGATTGGGGACCACATGGATTTTGGCCTTCGCGATCGCGAAGGGACGACCACGTTCGCGGAAGGTGGACCAGGTTGTGAATCGCGAACGCGACCCAGTTGGTGCGTTCGCGGAAGGTGGACCAGGTTGTGCATCGCGAACGCGACCCAGTTGGTGCGTTCGCGTAGGGTAATGGAGGCCTGGAGACTGTTGTGCTTCGCGAACGAGGGGAGGGGGCCGCGTTCGCAATGAACAAATAACTGGGCATTATTTAATTATACCCTCCGCGACCTAAACCCTTTTTACACCATTTTTGTACGGACAAAAAGCTTTGGGGACGATTTATGAAGAGGGAAATGCTTGTTCTTCATAGAGGTAAGTGTTTTGATCATTAAAAAACTCGATTATGGATGATTATAGAACATAAAACCAGTGTAAATTCATGGAAAATCCGTAGAAAAATTGGGTTTTAGGGCTTGAGATTATGAGACCTTTAGGGGTCGATTTGAGGGGTCAAACGAACTCCGATTTTGGTGTTCTTTATATGTACGGACTCGTGAGAGGATGAAGAACACTTTTGTATAAAAAATTCTGAGTTTCGGGACACGGGACCGGGGGTCGGGTTTTGAGCAATTTCGGATTTTTGAGCTAAGTTTGATATCTTTCGATTGAAATTCGTTCCTCAAGCATATATTGATGATAAAAATTTGAACTTGGTAGATTTGGAGCCTTCGAAGGTTGATTCGAGAGGCAAGCGCATTGCGGAATAGTTTCTGTGCTAGTTTTGAGGTAAGTAATGTCTTTAAATCCTGTCCTGAGGGTATGAAACCCCGGACTATGCACCCTTTCACGGGTTTTGAAATGAAAAGGTTGAAACTTTGGAGATATATTCCTTACTTAGGCGACTATTGAGTTGCGAAACGACTCTTAAAGCTTATTTCCAATAGTACTATATATACTTGATATGATTTGGGTTGTAAGCCATGTTTGGGGCCTAGTGCCGATTTGTTTACCCCTTGGGGGATGTTTTTACTATTTTCCTCACTGATATGTTATGATTTTTCACTCAGTCTTTTCTGTGAAATTGTTTTGACACTCAGAGTATTTTGATACTACTTCTAGAAAATGAAACACTGTATTTGGGTCGAGAACTCAGTATATTTATGGCCTGAAGGGCAAATTGAGAGTGTCTGACTGAGTGAGGCTGATGGCCTATATTGTAAGGATGATATGATATGAGTGAGGTTGCGTGCCTATATTATGTGTGATTTATGCCATGTTGTGGCTTATTATAGCGCTTGGGCTGTAGGAGCCCCTCCGGAGTCTGTACACACCCCTAGTGAACAAAGTACCTAATGAGTGATGCCTGCGGGGCTTATGCAGAGTGATTGTGAGGTTGCCTGATGGGCAGAGTAATTGTGAGATTGCCTGATGGGCTAATACTGAAAGATATTGTGATGAGAAATGATTATGGCCCGAGGGGCAGTTTTATGAAGATTTTTACTGAGTTTTCAAACTATGATTTACTTCCTTTTCAAACTGGTTTTTACTGAGAGTTTTACTGAGATATACTGATATTACACTTGTTTAAAAGGATTTATGGAAATTTGTTTTTTGAACCTATGTATCTGTTGAATACTACCTGGTGACTTGGTGTTTTACTAGCTTTTGTGAAATTGTGTATCTGTACTATGTGTTTATATTTCTCAGACTGTGATTTATTTTCATTACTACTGAGTTGGCGTACTCATAAAGACTCCCTGTGCCTATGTGCATAGATTTAGGTACCGGTTTGGAGCAGTAGCTTCCTTGTTCATTAGCAGCAGTTCACGGGATTTCGTGGTAGCTGTCCAGCGTCCACAACTTCTCCATTTCTCTTCCTTGTTTAGTTTTAATATTTGAATCAGAGACATATATTATGGTTTTATCAGAGTTAGATTTATTTATTCTTAGATGCTCATGACTATTGAATCCAGTTCTTTGGAGGTTTGTTTAGGCTAATATGGCAACGCTAAGACTTAATTATATTATGTGATGCTATGGTTGCATGCTTATCATTAAATTGTGAACTCTTATAATTGAACAAATGCATAGTAAAGTGATGGTTGGCTAGCCTAGTTCCACTATAGATGCCATCACGGCCTGTTAGGATTTGGGGTCGTGACAGGTACTCAGTCTTGGCTTTGAGCCGACTGAGTAGCATGTAATCAGCAAGAGAAACAAGAGAGTGTGTGTAGGAGAGTAAGAGAGAGTTCAGAATAATGAATATGTTTTCTTTGTCTGTTGAGTCGTGTCTATGCTAGAGTATTTATAGTTTTGAAAACAAGTAGAGAAATAAGGTAACAAGTACTGACTTAGCATAATTATAGAAATTATAGAAATTAGAATCAATCAAAGGACCGGACTCACTTTAATTAGGGAGTCATGATTCAAACGGGTACAAGTTGTATTAAATAAGGAAAGAATCACTTAGAAGACTGACTTTACCATAATAGGTGCCAAAATCCTAACTCAAATTACTAAGAATTTTCCATATTTAATTATACATTTCAATGCGCAACAAGTTTTTTTAAAGCTTAAACGTTTAAATGAAGAGGGTAATTAGCCAATTTAACAGAAAGTAGTCATAACAAGGCATGAGCCAATATATATATATATATATATATATATATATATATATATATATACAGACCCGTAAACCAAAATATCTGCCACGTGTGTGCCAAGATCTAGGTCACAAGTCCTACGGGCATACTAACAGGATATACAAAAGATACAATAGAAATGTCCCATTGTCTGAAAGTAATAAACGGGAAATAACAAAAGAAGACTCCCTGGACTGCCGAGGATCGTCAGGAGAAGCAACTCACCGTGAAATCAGGTCCAACTATACTCAGAATCGAGCTCCGGTTTGATAACCAGATGCACTAGCCTCAGAACCTGTACCATTAAGTACTGAAGCGTAGCATGAGTACATAATAAATATGTACCTAGTGAGTATCCAGTTTAATCTCGAAGAAGTAGTGACGAGAGGTCGACTCGACACTCACTATGGTCCAACAATATAATTTAACAAGATATGATAACAACAATAGGCATACGAGGATGATAAAGTCATTAAACATTAAAGGTGACTGCAATCAAAATAAATACTTGAAGTAAATAAGAAATTACTAATTCATTTCCCCCCAAATATCTGTCAATTCAATATCCACGAAATCATTAACATTTTAGCATGCGCATACGGGATAAGGACAACCGGCCTAAGCCATAATAATAATCATATATGTGCACTGCCGAGGGTCGAATGGCCCAAACCATAATTACATCTTTCAATCTCGCCATGGCATACGGCCTGCTCCCATGAGAGTGGGGGAAATAACACTCCGCTCGCGGAATGTAAATTGCGAAGCGGTCACATGCACACACAATATTCTCCTTAAATTACTTTCCAGTGAACAATTCCTTTTAAATTATCAATTCCACGATCTCAGGGAACAAATCTACATATAACATGAATTCATAAAGCATATAATCCGTTTCGAAGAAGAACACAAGGCATGATGTGGGCCTAACTACCCGGACATAACAATAATAACCACTACGTATGGACTCTCGTCACTTCGTACGTACGTAGCCCCCACAAACATTAACACATAGCATTTAGATCACTTATGGGGACAATTCCCTCTTACAAGGTTAGAAAGGAGACTCCCCTCGTGTCGAACCTACTCCCTGGGTCAAGAATGCGCCGAAACTCTGAACTCGTCTCACAAGGACTCGAAACTAGTCAAATGTTACACAAGTTCATCAATTTATACTCGAAAGGATGAATTTCTCCTATTTACTTAGTTATTTCATCATACTTGAAGAAATCCCAATACTCACCCCCGGACCGGCATGCTCGGATTTCGAAAATTCTCGAAGGAAACACTTACCCATAACCTAAGGATTGATAATATGTGATTTTTGTATGATTTCATGGCTAATTAACGGGTAATTCTCTAAATTTTCATAAAGCCCTAGGTTATTACTCTAACCCTTGATTTTTACTAATTAATTAGTTAATTTAGCTAGGAATTCATGCATTAAACTAACATTAGGGTAGAATTTACTTACATTTTAGCAGCTAGGTCGTGGAGCTCTTTACCAAACTTTCAAGGTTGTGTATGGTGGAAGAAAATGGGGTAAAATGAATAAATCCCGTGTTTTAAAAAACTCACTGCCTACAGTGGTTCCGCACCTGCGGCTCAAGGACCGCACCTGCGGAACTGGGCTAGAGGGACAAAGCTCACACCTGCGGAGAGGAGACCGCACCTGTGAGAAAATGGCAGCCTTCCTGAAGCCGCACCTGCGAGGCTTGGACCGCTAGAGCGGTCCTGCACCTGCGACTGGGCAACCACACACGCGGTTACACCAAATCTAGTGCACCAGCAGTTATAGCTACTGGTTTTTGGCCTCGTCTGGTGCTCGAGCGGCACCTGGGCCCACCCGAGCCCTTGTCCAAATAAACAAACAAGTCCTAAATCGTAATACGGATTCGCTCGAGCCTTCGGACTACCCAAAACAACGCAAAAACTCAAAATCACACTTCAAAACCCCTAGAATCAAACTTAAGAACTCTAAGTTCTTGAATTCGCTAACAATGCGCCGAATCGACCTATACTACTGGGAATGACACAAAATTTTGCAAGCAAGTCATAAATGACATAACGAAACTACTGGTCTCGGAATTCCGTTCGGACCTCGATAACATAAAAAACACGTCCTAAACTACAATATGAACTTAAGGAAACTCTTATTTTGCTATTGGGCGCCGAAACGCTCCCGAGTCATCTAAAACCCATTACGAACATACGCCCAAGTCTGAAATCATCATATGAAGCTATCGGAACCGTCGAAACTCGATTCTGAGGTTGTTTACTCAAAATGTTAACCGAAGTCAAACTTGGCCAAAAAGGCCAACCTTTAAGGAACCAAGTGTTCCTATGCCATGCCAAACTCTTCCAAATCCCGAACCACCAGTCCCCACAAGTCATAAATCATAATAAGTTGTTACGGGAAGTCTTATTAAGGGGAACGGGGTCAGATAACGCAAAACGACCGGTCGGGTCGTTACAATAAGAGTAATAAAGAATGTGGCATGTAATAAAGACTAAGTGCACAATATCTAATTAAGGGAAGTATATGTCAAATAACTGACAACATAAAAAGGTAAACTACAATTTTGTTTTTGAAAATCAGTTACAAGAATCACAGATGGGATCGTAAATCACAGGGCATCAATTTAACTAAGGAAAGTATCACACGAACAAAGAAACAACTCAAAAGATCAGTACAGAATCACAGGGAAAATACACAAATCATGGCTTCAAGGAAAGATATCACAGCTTTGAGGGAAATCAATAGAATCAGTGAAGAATTGTATGTAAAACATCGATATAATAAACAATCAAGTTTGTTTAAACAATAAAATGCACAAAATAAGAGAAACCCTAAGCAAGTAGTAGAGAACAGTAGAGATTCAGAGACTCTATTGATAAATTAAAGCGGAAAGCATAGAACACATAGCAAAACATAGCAAGCAGGATGAACTCAAACCCTAAAAATTAGGGTTTCATTAGAATAACTCGAACAAAAGAGAAAGTTTAAGTAAACGTTTCAAAATCATACTGAAAATCATAGATTGGTACTAGAATCAGAAGATAAAGTGTTTCTTTAAAAGGGGTTAAGAAACCCTAGTTCTTAAAAAATGAAGAATCGTTTGAAAACAAAGGGGTTTTAAGAGAAAACAAGTGAAAACCTCAGAATAGACATAGATCCGTCACAGATCTAAAAAGATCGGACAATTTAAAGCTANGAATTAATCAACGTTTCAGATTAATGAGGGGTTGGGCTGGGGGAGATTTGAATATTGGGCTGGGTATTAATTAGGTTAAGGGGTCCGGTTAATGAGATAAAAATTGAAATTAAAAGTGGCTTGATGTTAAATACCCATAAAAAATAGATAAATGATTAATAAAATGGCTAATATTTATATAAAAAATGAAATTGATTCTAAATAGCCTAAATTGAGATGATTAATTAGTTCTTAAAATACAAATGATTAATTATCAAGTAAAAATAGCATAAAACGTATAATTAGGCTATAATTGCAAAGTTATTGCAATTATAGCCAAATAATGCAAATTTGGCTAATTTGTGAAATAATTATGTCTTAGCAGAACCAAAAATAATATTAAATCAAGAAATATTTTGATATTATTTGTAATGTAATTTATGATTAATTATTAGAGAAAAAAAATACTTGATAAATTAAAATAAATTAATAAAATATGGAAATATTATAGAAATTACCAATTGTTATAAAAACCTGATTTTGAAAGTATATATGCAAATTTAAAAATAATTTGAGAAAAATTTGGGTATGAACAGCTTCCCCTCTTTACCCGGGAAGGATGAAAGAGTTGTCGGGTAAAGATATGATGGCCAATNAATCAGTGAAGAATTGTATGTAAAACATCGATATAATAAACAATCAAGTTTGTTTAAACAATAAAATGCACAAAATAAGAGAAACCCTAAGCAAGTAGTAGAGAACAGTAGAGATTCAGAGACTCTATTGATAAATTAAAGCGGAAAGCATAGAACACATAGCAAAACATAGCAAGCAGGATGAACTCAAACCCTAAAAATTAGGGTTTCATTAGAATAACTCGAACAAAAGAGAAAGTTTAAGTAAACGTTTCAAAATCATACTGAAAATCATAGATTGGTACTAGAATCAGAAGATAAAGTGTTTCTTTAAAAGGGGTTAAGAAACCCTAGTTCTTAAAAAATGAAGAATCGTTTGAAAACAAAGGGGTTTTAAGAGAAAACAAGTGAAAACCTCAGAATAGACATAGATCCGTCACAGATCTAAAAAGATCGGACAATTTAAAGCTAGGGTTTTCAGAGAAAACCCAAAAAAGTAGAAGAAGACTTAGATATTACCGGCGTTTGGCCAGAAAATGAAAGGGTCTTACTCAAACGGCCATAGGAGGCTGGAAAACATGGCATGGGACCGGAGATGGGAGTGTATTGCCTCAGGGTCACTTGAGAGCCTCCACCGGTGACACATGCATGAAAGGCGGATCCATAAGGTCGAGGAGAGGTGAAACTCCATAGTTTCCGGCAAGGGAGGTGGCCGGAGAAGGAGAGATAGAGCTCAAGGGGGGGGGGGGGGGGGTTTTAAGAACAGTCCCAGGCNGGTTAAGGGGTCCGGTTAATGAGATAAAAATTGAAATTAAAAGTGGCTTGATGTTAAATACCCATAAAAAATAGATAAATGATTAATAAAATGGCTAATATTTATATAAAAAATGAAATTGATTCTAAATAGCCTAAATTGAGATGATTAATTAGTTCTTAAAATACAAATGATTAATTATCAAGTAAAAATAGCATAAAACGTATAATTAGGCTATAATTGCAAAGTTATTGC
This sequence comes from Nicotiana undulata, assembly GCA_005239495.1. Taxonomy (NCBI): domain Eukaryota; kingdom Viridiplantae; phylum Streptophyta; class Magnoliopsida; order Solanales; family Solanaceae; genus Nicotiana; species Nicotiana undulata. The sequence goes on from ML244220.1 coordinate 32,750, forward strand.
AATTATAGCCAAATAATGCAAATTTGGCTAATTTGTGAAATAATTATGTCTTAGCAGAACCAAAAATAATATTAAATCAAGAAATATTTTGATATTATTTGTAATGTAATTTATGATTAATTATTAGAGAAAAAAAATACTTGATAAATTAAAATAAATTAATAAAATATGGAAATATTATAGAAATTACCAATTGTTATAAAAACCTGATTTTGAAAGTATATATGCAAATTTAAAAATAATTTGAGAAAAATTTGGGTATGAACAGCTTCCCCTCTTTACCCGGGAAGGATGAAAGAGTTGTCGGGTAAAGATATGATGGCCAATTTTGATCGAGCGAAACGGTTTGAAGAGATTTAGGCCGCACCCTGGTTTCTGAGTTGCCTACATATCCCTGGTTTTACAGGAATCAGGCCGTATGCAGTTCAGGAGCCATCGACGAAGTATACCGATGGAGTTTTGGACATAGCATAAAGGGTTGGATGAATAGATGGTTTACGGGGATGATTATGAGAACTGGAGCGGGGCCGCTCCTGCTAGGATAGCCGTTGCTCGCCGGATTACCTGAAAATAAACAATACCGACATATAATGTGTGTAAAATTAAACATGATGCAAATTCGCGTCGGACCATGAATGTTGTCGTTGGACGTTTAAGGATGATGTCCTCAGACCATGATGTCCTGGGCCATGGATTGCTTGATGCAGGATTCGCAGGCCATGAAATGGTGTTCTTGGGCCATGAGGATGGTGCCTCCGAACCATGACACCTTTGAATAATGATATGCAAAATTGAGAGAGATCCTCACGGCATGGCATGGTGTTCTCGGGCCATGAAAATGGTGCCTCCGAACGATGACGCCTTTGGACAGGTTGGCGATATTTCAGCCTATGAAAATGCGATGATATGATGCAGACAAGATAGAGCTTAGTCTTGCGATTTGAAGGGCAGAGCTTAGACCATAAGAAAAAGGGAAATAAATAGTGCTTGAGACAACACTTAGTCTCGATGAAAAAGTAAATTGGAGGCAGAGCTTAGCCTCGAAAGGCAGAAAAGTAACCTTATGCAAAAGGGGGTAGAGCTTAACCTCGGAAGGCAGAAAGATAGCCTTATGTAGATGCGAATGGAGACAGAGCTTAGTCTCAGAAGGCAGAAAGGTTGCCTTATGCAGATGCAGATGGAGATAGTGCTTGGTCTCGGAAGGCAGGAAGGTAGCCTTATGCAGTATGGAAGGAAGAATGGTATCCTTATGAAAGGGTGCAGATGGAGAGAGTGCTTAGTATCGGAAGGCAGAACGGTAGCCTTATGCAAGAATGCAGATGCAGATGGAGACAATGCTTAGTCTTGGAAGGCAGAAAAGTAGCCTTATGCAAGAGTGCAGACGGAGACAACGCTTAGTCTTGGAAGGCAGAGAAGTAGCCTTATGCAGTATGGAAGGCAAAATGGTAGCCTTATGCAAGGATGCAGATGGAGACAGTGCTTAGTCTTGGAAGGCAGAAAAGTACCCTTATGCATGAATGCAGGTGGAGACAATGCTTAGTCTCGGAAGGCAGAAAAGTAGCCTTATGAAAGAATGCATGTGGAGACAGTGCTTAGCCTCAGAAGGCAGAATGGCAGCCTTATGCAGGAATTAAATAAATGACAATAAAAATTCTTAGCTGGTAATAAATTGCGTTATTGTGACCGTCGTGAGCATAGTGATTATGAAGCATCGTCTGTGCTGATAATAAATGTCGGCATGTGCGACGACTTTGAGAATCGTAACAATGTTTGTCCTTCGGGCAGATAGTGTGCTTTGGGCTTTCGCAATTTTTTGTGCCTGCATCCAAAGAAAAATCATGAGTTCTGTAAATGGGGAAGGTTAGTTCGTATCCCCACTGGCTTTGCTTGACTCGTTCGACTTTATATGACGATACTGTCTGTATCATTGGGGTAGCATTTGCTAAACAAGCTGTTTTCAAGAATAGATATACATGATTTTGTAAAAATGTAGTGTAAACATATAATTTAAAATGGCTTTAGATGAACCGACGACCGTGACACAGTTGAGACATTGCAACCTCTCCTATTACAGAGTTTTGAGGATCCTCTTCACAATTCTTCCCCAGTTTGATGAGTTGATGTTTCTGACTGTTGCTCGTGCGGCGATCGGCTAAACTTACTTGGAATTTTGAGGGTCCTCCTAAAAATTCCGCCCTAGTTTCCAATTGCAGGGGAAAATGAAATTTTATTGAATTGTGACCGAACCTATAGGGCTGCCTACGTATCCCCTTTTAAACGGGAATCAGGTCAGGCGTAGTTCAATTTACATCATATAAGGAAAGCATAAAGATTACACATAGTAGCGCTTGACTACATCTGAATTGATCGGTTTTGGCCAGACTTATCCGTCCATTTCTGCAAGTATGAGAGCTCTTCCTGTCAGTACTCGGTGAACCATATACGGACCTTGCCAATTGGGAGAGAATTTCCCTTTATCTTCGTCTTGATGTGGAATGATCTTCTTCAATACCAGCTGCCCTGGTGTAAACAATCTAGGCTTGACTCTTTTATTGAAGGCTTTGTATATCCTATTCTGATATAGTTGACCATGACATACTGCATTCATCATTTTTCCGTCTATGAGGGCCAGTTGCTCATAATGGTTCTTTACCCACTCTGCATCGCTGAGCTCGACTTTCTTTCTACCCGCTTGTCTCATAACACGTAGAGGGACGTAAGGATATGTTCCTCTCAGACCAATCAGTATCAAGAATGGTGCATCTCTGGATCGGACGATGAACTCTTCTGTTGGAAACCACTCGAACATCCATCGGACTTGCTCTTCAGTCAGATTATTGAAGAACTCAACCCACCCTTTGGCATTCTCAGGCTAAGGAAAATGGTCAGGGATATAAGTCATCCGCTTTGAGTGGTGGAAAGCGATGTGGTCATCCCATGCCCTTCGCTGAAACTCTTGTCGGTACTGGACCTTTTGGAGGTGTTATAAGAGCCAGAGTTGTAGTAACAAGTTGCAACCCTCGAAGTGCTTTGCACCTCTTTGGTATTGTCTAAGGATCGATACATGTCTGAAATGATCATGGGAACGATGCTGAAAGTCTGCCCACCAATTTCGTCCATTAAGGTCTTGGTTACCATAGCCAACATTGTATGGATTCTTTCTTTCTTTGTCGGAAATACAATTAGACCCAGGAAGCAAACCATGAAGACGAACACCGTACAATGAATGTGTTCCAAGGATATGTTAGAAAATTTGTCATGGAAGGTATGGTATGATTTGCTGTCACCGTATCTTTCATACAAAAAGTCGAAAGGGATGTACGACTCTTTTAGACACCTTAACTCTGCGTTCTTCTTTAAACCCATCATTTTCAGGAAACCTTGCCTGTGCGGTTCTCAGGCATTAGCAAACCTAGAGTTTCCCAAACTAAACTGGCCAATCCTCCTATTTCTTCTAACAATGACGTCATTTTGAAATCCCCAAAATGGAAGACAACTCTTTCACAATCCAAGAATAAGGTAGCAGCCTCTATCATCATGTTGTTAGGCTGGATGTCCAGAAGGGATGGTAGATTACCCAGATATTTCTTGACGAGTGTTTTGTCATTAGAATGCAGGTCCTCCCACCAATTCAGTGGTTTTGGGCGGATGTTGGTGACCATGCCGAATCTGGGGACTTCGTGCCTCATATTTCTGCAAAGCAAACAGGATTAGACCCTGACCCCACCAGACTCGTCTATTGAACATCAATGATTATTATGTAAGCATTTAGTTCTCCAAATAAATGCATAGAACGTGATGATGTCCGTTGGGATTTAGGGAAACCCGGTGGAATTTGGACAAGGCTGTCTTAAAGGCTGTTGTGCGAACAACACGTTAGCCTGGCTAGGTTTGACCATGATATATGCAACAGTATAGCGGAGTATGGTTTCTATGGGGTTTTAGACTGGTACCCTTGAGCGGACAACTCAAGGGGGAAAGGCACGGAACCACCGACTGCACCGCTGATCGACTAGTTTTACCAAAAATAAGCCTTTCCGAATTTAGGGGTGATAATATAGGAACGACGCAACCAATCATCAAGTGTTGCTAATAGGATTTTGTTTTGGCACGAGTGGAGTATGATGTTGAATCATGATTATGCAATAACAGTAAACATGTAGTCACGTATTTGCACGTTATGAAAGCGGTAAATACAATAATTTATAATTTAAAAGCGGTTACAAAGGAAGGAAACAAGAAAAACATGTCATTTTGCTTTTTAAGAAAATTAAATGCTTGAAATAAATAGACAAGTAATTGCACATAAGGGGATGGGAAGAAGTACAAATTCACAAAGAAGTTCGAAAACGGTAAAAGCATGAAATTTCCAGCAGAGTCGCCATGCTGTCGCGCCTCCTTTTTTCCGAACTCCTTTCGGGGCCGGTCAAGGGTTTTTGACATTGGTTGGGACAACTCGTTTTCCTTTTTGGAAAGGGGTTTGCAAGTTTTGAAGAGTCTCCACCTAATGAGTTAAGGTGCGTTAGGGCACCTATTGGGGGGTTCATTTACAAACAAGTTTGATAACCAGAGATATGGTAAGGGCTTGAAATTATCCTAAGGGGAAGGTGTTAGGCACCTCTCAGAATCCACAACTGTGGTTCCCGGCCAAAAAACTTTTGTGAATTTGTACAATTAGCAAGTAAGCAATTAATGTTTAAAGTAGTAGAAGGTTTTGGAAAGATTCGTAGTCTAACCACACATGTGTTGCTAAGTTTGAAAACATTTAATAGCTAAGTAGATTTTGAAAAGGATTATAGTCTAAGCATGCATTGGCAGTGTCCTAGGTTTGATTGTTATATGGATCACATCAATGCAAAATCGTTCCTCAAAGAGGGGCTACACGTGGTATTAGCGTACCGGTCATCATATCCATATCTACCATTCCCACCCCGTAAGGTAATTAGAGCGAGTGTTGGTCAATGACCTCTATTGCATGATGTTACCCGTCCCTTCCAATTAGCCCTTGGAGGAGTTTAGGACTTCTATCCTATGAGGGAAGTTCTAGGAAGACCCTTAGGTTTAAAGGCAAAATACCAAACGATAAGCAAGAACATATAGGACTGCAATTAGGGGGATAAACATATAAACAGAGAAAGGCTCAGGTACCTCCACAGATAATGCAAATAAGCAGCATGACTCAAACACAGTTAAGGCCTTAGATTTAAATTCAGGATCATAAAACATGGCATCTAGGTGATTTCAAAATGACCAAAGAAATAGTTTTGATTTCATAACTCAGAGTGGAAATCTTAATTAGTTTTGCTTATTGATTTTAACATGTTGATAGTTAGGCAGTACACATAAGGGAAAGGTATTTCCAGTTTCAACAATTTTAATTACCTAAGGCTTGCCTAGGCGTGGGACAATGCTCAGTAGTTACCAGATTTATTAAAGAAACTGTTACAAGTTGTTTTGCTAAATATGTTGTGCTTAGGTGTTGCACCAAATGCAGAATTATCACTAGTTGTGAGGAAATATGGCGAAACTATTTTTTAGACCTTTTCATGCAATAGTAGTTAACCTGGGTGTAGAACATGATATCTAATATGCACCTATAGAGATGCTGAATTCCTAGGCAGGATTTTCTAAATGCATAAAGTTACAGTACTTGAACATACTTTCAGAATATGCAGCGAGTACGAGAATGGCCTGTTTATTAGCGTATTGTTATCCTAGGTAGGATTTCTAAGTGTACCACAATATTACAACAATATTAGACCCGGTTTACATGAATAGCAAATTAAAGTTTAATCCTAGAGCATGATTTTCTATGTGATAATACCATAATGAGATGCTGAAACAATAAACATGGGACCCAAGGAGCAGGATATCTAATGCATGATTAATCCTAAACATGAGTTTAAGTGCACATGTAGGAAATGTAAACCTAGAAGCATGGTATCTACCCTTTAATAACTATAGCATGCATATTGCCGTTCCTTTTTCAGTATCCAGCCCCAGAGTTGTTTACAAATAATTATTACAAACCATTGGCATAAATTACATAAATGAAATAAGAAAAGAAGAAGTTATACTATAGGGAGCCTACTTGATAGGACTAGAATCTCCAGAATGCCTCAATGCCATTGATTCATAACCTTTCACATGATCCAAGTGTGTCAAAGTTCCCGAAGGGTCTCAAGGGATCCCGGGCAATGCTGACACCCATATTCATAACTAGAATTGAGTAAGTGCAGTGTGGAAGGGCTATACTTAGTTTGTTAGAGTTCAGAGGGAGCTCACAGAGTCCCCAAGCAGTCACACGCTAAAGTGGCAGAACCTAGACTTCTAAGAGTATGTGAGAGTAATTGATATAGTTTTAAAAGAGTTGAGTTGTGAGAAAAACAGTTTGAAAATGATCCACCTGGAATCAGTTCTTGAAGGAAAAAAATTGAAGAGTTTTAACTCTTATTGAATATAGTTTTGAAAGAAGGTGAGTAGGACAATCCTAGAATCAGAATAGCACACATAGTTCAGGGAAGAAACACAACCATAGGAAAGGGGAATTGGGGACAAGTAGCTCACATGTGAAAGCATATTTGCGCACAGGTAGACATCAGAGAAAGTATTACAGGACTTAAACAGTCACAACACATTCTATCACAAAATATTCATGCCAGGAGCTTGACAGCAGTAGATTGAGGGGTGCTAGGATTACATACTATGTTTGGGGAAGAGTTCAGGATTGCATAGGTACATGCTTATAGTGTACTGGGGTCAGGGGTAAGGCATAATTATAGTAGAAACATATAAGAGAGAGTAGTAGACATGCTAAACTAGAGGGGAAAGGGTAATCACATCAATGAACTAGTAAATAGGCATGCTAATTGCAAGGTAAACAAGAGAACCATAAGTAGAAGCATAAGAGAAATAAAAGGAAGTGCAATACGAATAGAAACATGTTGTTTTGAATGCTGTAAATGAATCAGAAAACATACCAGTCAAAAATGAGAGAATGAGTTCAGAAAAGTAGAGTAGTAGTATGCGGGGTAATAGAGTAGCAAAGCAGTAGAGTTACTCAGTCTTGGATTTCATCCGACTGAGTAGCAAGTAATCAGCAAGAGAAACAAGAGAGTGTGTGTAGAAGAGTAAGAGAAAGTTCAGAATAATGAATATGTTTTTTTTGTCTGTTGATTCGTATCTATGCTAGAGTATTTATAGTTTTGAAAACAAGTGGAGAAATAAGGTAACAAGTACTAAATTATCATAATTATAGAAATAATACTAATTAGACTCAATCAAAGGACCAGACTCCCTTTAATTAGGGAGTCATGATTCAAACGGGTACACGTTATACTAAATAAGGAAATAATCACTTAGAAGACTGACTTTACCATAATAGGAGTAATAACGAATGTGGCATGTAATAAAGACTAAGTGCACAATACCTAATTAAGGAAAGTATATGCCAAATAACTGACAACATAAAATAAGGTAAACTACAATTTTGTTTCTGAAAGTCAGTCACAAGAATCACGAATGAGATTGTAAATCATAGGGCATCAATATTGACTAAGGAAAGTATCACACGAACAAGGAAACGACTCAAAAGATCAGTACAGAATCACAAGGAAAATACACAAATCATGGCTTCAAGGAAAGATATCACAACATTGAGGGAAATCAATAGAATCAGTGAAGAATATTATGTAAAACATCGATATAATATACAATCAAGTTTGTTTAAACAATAAATAGCACAAAATCAGAGAAACCCTAAGCAAGTAGTAGAGAGCAGTAGAGATTCACAGACTCTATCAATAAATTAAAGTGGAAAGCATAGAACACATAGAAAGTCCAGAAAAATATATAGATTAGCAAAACATACCAAACAGGATGAACTCAAACCCTAAAAATTGGGGTTTCAATAGAATAACTCGAACAAAAGAGAAAGCTTAAGCAAACGTTTCAAAATCATATTGAAAAACAGATTGGTACTAGAATTAAAAGATAAATCGTTTCTTGGAAAGGGGTTAAGAAATCCTAGTTCTTAAAAAAAGAAGAATCGTTTGAAAACAAAGAGGTTTTAAGAGAAAACAAGTGAAAACCTCAGAATAGACATAGATCCGTCATAGATCTAAAAAGATCAGACGATTTAAATCTAGGGTTTTCAGAGAAAATCCAAAAAGGAGAAGAAGACTTAGATATTATCGGTGTTTGGCCGGAAAAGGCAAGGATCTTACTCGAACGGAAATAGGAGGCCGAAAAACATGACATGAGTCCGGAGATGGGAGTGTATTGCCTTAGGGTCACTTGAGAGCCTCCACCGGTGACACATGCATGAAAGGCGGAGCCATAAGTTCGAGGAGAGGTGAAACTCCACAGTTTCCGGCAAGGGAGGTGGCCGGAGAAGGAGAGACAAAGTTCAAGGGGGGGGGGGGGGGTTCTAGAGTGAGTCTCAAAGAGAGAGAGAGAGAGAGAGAGAGATGGTTGAGTGTTACGAATGAGCGGGGGAAAATGAACGGAGGGGGGGTAGTCTATTAGGTGTTAATTAAGGTAAAGAGAGATCTGGGCCGTTGATTTGAATTAATCAACGGCTCAGATTAAAGAGGGATTGGTCCGGGTGAGATTTGAAGATTGGGCTGGGTATTAATTGGGTTAAGGGGTCCAGATTAATGAGATTAAATTGAAATTAAAAGTGGCTTGATGTTAAATACCCATAAAAAATAGATAAATAATTAATAAAATGGATAATAATTATATAAAAATGAAATTGATGCTAAATAGCCTAATTGAGTCGATAATTAGTATTTAAAATACAAATGATTAATTATCAAGTAACAATAGCATAAAACGTATAATTTGGCTATAATTACAAAGTTATTGTAATTATAGCCAAATAGTGCCAATTTGGCAAATTTATGAAATAATTAGGTCTTAGCAGGTCCAAAAAATAATATATTAAATCAAGAAATATTTTGAAATTATTTTTAATGCAATTTATGATTTATTATTAGAGAAAAAATACTGGATAAATTAAAATAAATTAATAAACTATGGGAAAATTATAGAAAAATACCAATTGTTATAAAAATCTGATTTTGAAAGAATATATGCCAATTTAAAAATAATTTGAGGAGAAATTGGGTATCAACATATATCACACCAAGAACATACCACAGAGGTTGAGTCCATTAGTGTAACATCTTTTCCTCAAGAGTTGACTCTCATGTGCCGTGAAATATTCCTAACTTACTCACTTTACTCTATACAAAGGCCAAGATGTACCTTTCCTTCATGAATCAAGTGCCCTCACATCGAAAATGAGAGTAATTCCACAAGTAATAAACATTCAGAACAATTAGGAACTCAGATAAACAAAATTCACTCACTCTCAAAAAGATCATTCATATGCCACAAAGATGCACCATAGGTTTGCCCGTAGTGTACTACTCTACTAATCGAGCTCATTCAGTCTAGGATTAAATAGGACTTTATTTGGTTGTAATGTAGGCTAAAGGACGGGTAGAATATATTTGGATATAGTGACTACACCTCGTAAGCACTTTAATACATATACTTTCACATTCAGAACCCCACACTTATCTCAAACGAAGACTTCACCTTTTACATCAAGATATATTAACTCCCTGCCCCTTTAGGCACACTTAATCAAGAGCCGCTACTTAACAAAGACTATTCTTCACATCAATATAACTATTTTATTCTTTCTTTATCTTTTTGTTTTCAAGTGGCTCTTACTTATTCAAAACCGTGCACCTTCCTCCTGATTTCGTTAGTTTCACTCAAAAGCCAAACCAACCACACCACACTTTAACTTTTGCCAGTTCATCATAATTCAAGTGCTTATGGGAGGTAAAAAGGTTCAAACAGATGGTCTATTCAAACAATTAGGTAAGGCTTGTAATGTTGTTGCCAAGTGAAACATGACTACAGGCTCAAAAGGGTTAGCTACGGTACATACAATTAGGCGGGTGAAATATACATATCTGGTTCACCAAAGAAGCGTCAATATAACTTCCAAGACTGAATAAAGCTACTATTTCGCTTTGCAAACACACAGGGAAAGTTTTAGGTATCAAATGCAGAGCACAAAATACAATAAATCTCACACAGACATGGCACATGACTCACTCAAGATTGGCTTATCAAAGCACTCTCGTCTAGGTACTTAAGTCAAGTTACAAACATACAATTTAAGGCACTCTAACAAGAATCAACAACTAAGACTACGCATCACACTACAATGTCTATTGTATTCAAGGCGTAACAACGTTAAGAGATTCTCTTTCCATCTCAGCTCAGAGCCCATATGTACCAAAAAATAAAAAAACAAAAACTAACTATACCCGGTTCAAGCAAAACCCTTGGAAAAGAACCGTGTTCCAAAGAAAAACCAGGTGGGAATTGATATACTAACTACAGAAGAAAATTTCTTTTTTTTATATATCGACTTAGACCCTCAAGAACCCCGTCGAGTGAGATCCATCGTCGGGAAAAGTTGAATCACATAGTTAGACCGCTACTAAAAACCAAAAATCAAGCTATGTTCCTACATATATACAACATACAACGAAGTATCCCCCACCCCACACTTAAAAATATGGTATGTCCCAATGTTATACAAAATAAAGAAATGTGAGGTAAAGAAACTTCCCTGACAGATAAGTCCTGATCGGAGACAGTGCCCGGGTCTAAATGACATGCTTGACCCTAAGCCTGCAGCCAGCCCATTATTTTCTTCTCAGATTTATCACTCTGGGTGGCCAAAGCATCAACTCGCATCCCTAAGTCAGTGACCGTAGTACGCAGCGCTGCCATCTCCTGCTCTAAGGCATCTAACTGATTACCCCGACCGACCCTAGATGGTCCTGCGGTGTCCGCAATATTCTCATGGGTGGGTGATTCAGCTCCCACTCCCTCCTGCTCATCCTCTCCCTCCTCAGGTGCATCCGATGCATCACTATTATCACCACCAGGTTCCTTCCCAATAGTCACCTTATCCACTCGAAACTTTGCCTTTTTCGGCACTCTGCCATCCACTCTAAAGTTTTCTGGCACCTGAGCTGCCCGGCATAGCCTAGTGACTAGGGAAGGGAAGAAGAAACCATACCTCTATATCGGAAAACAATTAAACATCTCCTCGTGAATAAGCTTGGCCACGTCAAAGTTGTGGCCATTCATAAAACACCAAATCAATGTAGCGCGGGGAGAATTCACTTCAGTGGTGTTGGAGGACGGGAGTAGACGGTTGTTGATGAGATACAACCATTATTTCCCTTCAAAGATTAGTGCCGCCGAATGTAACTTCCGCCCATGTTTCAGCCACACAATTTCCCTTGCCAGACACACATATTATTTCAAAGAATACCTCCAACTGGGTGTATCGTCTACCATAGGCTTCATAGTAGTGGTCCGCCTCCGCCACAGGTGCGGGCAATCTGTATGATCTCCTAATGCCCACAACAGAGGCATTCTTCTTGCGCTCTGTGACCACACCATTCTCATGCTCTGTAAAGTTGGCATAAAATTCACGCACAACCATTAAATTTGCATTATTCGGTTCTTCCAAGAAAATTTCCAACCCACACCTAACCAACTCATTGTATATGTTGGGACAGTCATGTTGGAGAGACCCTATATTCATGCCCCTCTCCAGTATTGGTTTCTTGGGGTCCTTAGTAGCAAAACGGTCCTGAGCTTCGGCGGAGCCGAATTTGTTACTATCATAAAGACGAGCAAGAGCTGAAGCGTGTGCTTTAGAGGATCCTGTTTGGCCACTTGATGAAGTACCGGTGGTTTGGCGTTTCTTGGAAGGTGACATACTACCTGAAATAAAGAAAAACATTATCGAAGCACGAAAGATGTGAACCAACTGCGGTTAGTCAGACTCCATCCTCACAATTGGTCACAATTACCATCAACACTCATTGCGACATTTTAACAAACACTTCGTATGCATAATTCACCAGAGCCCCCAATAAACCAAGTTATAAGCCAAATTCCACCACAATTACCCCAATGTCTCCCATAAATGTTAAGAGATACATCTACACAAACTCAACAAACCCACTAGCAACCAAGGGTACACTACAAAAGAACTCTACCAGAGAAACATGAAAACTACTACATAACCAAGAAATCAAATAACCCAACAATAATTGGAAAAAAAAAGAAGAAGAAAACCTTACCTGGTATGGGAGGAAATTGTTAGAAGTGAAGATAGGGTGGAGGGGGTGTGATTTGCTCTGAAATTTGGGAGGATTAGTCTTGGGGTTCTTTGGGAAGAAGAGTTGGGCGTTTGTGATTTGTGAGGGAAGGGAAGTGTTTTAGGCGTGATAGGAGAAGATTGAGGGTTTAGTATTTTAGGAGTGATAGGAGAAGAGGGAGGCAGGGGGGGAGTAAATAATAAAAACTAAAACAAAAGTAAATAAAAAAATAACTTAATCTAAGTGGCAGGTGGACCGGTACAAACGCGGTCCGAGCGCGGCCGCGCTTGCGAGGCAGAATATTTGTTGTTATGCATGGTCTGAGCTCGGCTGTGTACCTGGGTTTCAAAATGAGGCAGAATACTGGGCATTGTGCGCGGCCTGAGCGTGCCCGCACACTTGGGTTTCAAGATGAGGCAGAATACTTGCTGTTATGCGCAGTCTGAGTGCGGTTTAAGTGCAGCCGCACACCTGGGCCTTGAGATTTTTCACATTTTTACCTTTCCTTTCAGCGTTGGATGGACTTATCACTTGCCTAAGATCACCTGCATTTGTTAGTACTTATAAAAATCCAAATAACAATTCTAACAACCCTAAAATCACTACGCGTTGGGTTGCCTCCCAACCAACGCCTTATTTAGTGTCGTGGCACGACAAATACAACAAATCAATGGGTTGCCTCCCATGCAGTGCCTGATTTAACGTCGCGACACGACCCAGATGAGCGCATAAGGTTCGCTCGACCTCTGAGGCTCAGTCAAATGGATCACTGACACTTCCTTGACCTCATCCATGCCCATATATTGTTTCAATCTGTGCCCATTGACTCTAAATGTGTGAGAGTCTTTCTCTGAGGCTATCTCTATAGTACCTGAAGGGAGCACTTCGAAAACACAAAATGGTCTAGACCATCGTGACTTTAGTTTACCCGAAAATAAACTTAATCTTGAATTGTAAAGCAACAACATATCTCCAGGTTTGAAATTCCGCTCAATAATGCTCTTGTCGTGCAACCATTTCATTCTTTCTTTGTATAACCTGGTGTTTTCAAAAGCAAGATGTCGGAACTCCTCCAGATCATGAAACTCCTTGACTCTGTTCGTTCCCGCAGCCTCTATGTCTAGATTTAGGTGTTTCAGTGCCCACCAAGCTCTATGCTCTAGCTCCACTGGCAGGTGACAGGCCTTCCCAAACATCGACTTGTATGGTGACATACCAATTGGTGTTTTGAAAACAGTTCTATAGGCCCAGAGTGTGTCATCTAACATTTTCTCCCAATCTTTTCTTGTGGCATTCACAGTTTTGGTCAACACACTCTTTATCTCTCTATTTGACACTTCAACCTGCCCAGTGGTCTGAGGATGGTATGGAGTTGCTACCTTGTGGCATACATCGTACTTCTCCAGCAATTTCTCGAAGGCTCTATTGTAGAAATGGGTGCCCCCTCCACTAATTATGTCCCTCGGGGTGCCGAAACGGGTGAATATATTCTTCTTCAAAAACCCAATCACCACCCTTGCATCATTGGTGGGGAGTACTACAACTTCCACCCATTTGAACACATAATCTACAACAACAAGTATGTACTTATTTCCATAGGAACTGACGAAGGGGCCCATGAAGTCTACCCCCCAAACATCGAACACCTCAACCTCCTGAATGGGGTTCATAGGCATCTCATGGCGACGGGAAAGGTTCCCAGTTCGATGGAATTCATCATAGCCCTTGACCCATAGATATGCATCCTTAAACACAGTAGTAGAAACCTGCTTCTAGAACTTTCGCGGCCGTCCTGACTCCTACAATATGTCTGACATATGCCAATGTGTGACATGCCTGCAAAACAGAAGATTGATCTGTCCCGGGACACACCTACGGATCATATTGTCAACACAAATCCGAAACAGATAAGGTTCATCCAAGCAATACATGCGACAATCATGGTAAAACTTTTTCTTTTGCACAGAGGAAAGGTCATAGGGACCTATACAGCTTGACGGGTAATTTTCAACGTCAGCATACCATGGCACTTCCTCAAGGATTATGGCGGGTAGCTGCTCGTCTAGAAAGGTTTCTAGAATATCCTCTGCCTCAACTGATTTTTCAGATCCTTCCAGTTGCGATAGGTGATCAGCAACTTGGTTTTCCGTGCCCTTACGGTCACAAATTTCCAAATCAAACTCTTGCAGTAGAAGCACCTACGAATCAGGCGCGGGTTGGACTCTTTCTTTTCAATCAGGTACCTGAGAGCAACATGATCACTATAGACAATTACCTTTTAACCAATCAGGTACGATATGAACTTGTCAAACGCGAACACCACAACCATCATCTCTTTTTCGGTCACAGTGTACTTCAGCTGGGCTCAACTCAACGTTATACTTTCATAGTAAATTGGGTGCATTATATTGTCTTTCAACTGTCCAACACTGCTCCCGCTAGGTAGTCACTTGTGTCACACATTAGCTCGAATGGTTGGTCACAGTCGGGGGAAACAATGATGGGTGTTGTGACTAGCCTCTTCTTCAATTCCTCGAATGCTACCCTGTAATCATCAGAAAACACGAAAGGGTGATCTTTTTCTAACAACTTACACTGAGGGTTAGCAATTTTTGAGAAGTCTTTTATGAATCTCCGGTGGAAATTGGCATGCCCAAGGAAGCTCCCGATTGCTTTGACAGATGTGGGTGGTGGAAGCTTTGCTATTACATCAACATTCGCACAATCCACCTCAATGCCCTTGCATGATACCAAGTGTCCCAAGACTATACCCTCTTGTACCATGAAATGGCACTTTTCCCAATTAAATACCAGATTAGTCTCGACACACCTTTTCAACGCTCTGGTCAGATTCTTAAGGCACTCATCGAATGAATTTCCCACTACTGAGAAATTATCCATGAACACCTCCATTATATCTTCCACCATGTCTGTGAATATGTCCATCATGCACTTTTGGAATGTGGAAGGTGCGTTGCATGGGCCAAAGGACATCCTCCAAAAGGCAAAAATCCCATAAGGGCATGTGAATGAGGTCTTCCCTCTATCCTCTGGTGCAATGGAGATCTAATTGTACCCTGAGTACCCATCTAGAAAATAGAAGTGGGACCTCCATGTCAGTCTATCAAGCATCTGATCAATGAAGGGAAGTGGGAAGTGATCTTTCTGGGTGGCCAAGTTTAATTTCCTGTAATCCATGCATTTTCTCCAGCCTGTGACGGTTCGTGTAGAGATCAGTTCATTTATATCATATTTCACCACCGTCATTCCACCCTTCTTAGGAACACATTGCAGTGGGCTAACCCAGTTGATGTCAGAGATGGGGAAGATGATTCCCGCATCTAAACACTTAATGATTTCTTTCTTCACGACTTCCTTCATATTGGGGTTCAACCTTCTTTGGTGTTCTCTGGAAGGTTTGTGCCCATCTTCCAGCAGAAGTTTATGCATACAAAATGCTGGGATGATCCCCTTAATACATGCCATGGTCCAACCGATAGCAGTCTTGCACTCCGTCAGTACCTTCAAAAGTTGTTCTGCCTACACATCTAACAAACTAGATGAGATAATAACAGGTAATGTGTAGTTAGGTCATAAGAATTCATACATGAGATGTGTAGGTAGTGGCTTCAACTCCAACTTTTGTGGTTCTCCAAAATTATGGGAATTTCTCCCACCCTACATTCAAGCATTACAAAATTATCATGGAACACAAATTTCCCTACTTGCACCAACACGTCACAAGAATGCCTGAAGGCCTCTTTATAGTTATGTCAGGCAGCTGCAACAACATCGGCGTGGGTCTCGTGTTTCCAATCCCCAGCCTTTTATAGATAGCCAGGGACATAAGATTTATGCTAGCCCCCAAATCACAGAGTGCTTGGCAAAATCAAAGTTACCTATTGTGAAAGGAATTGTAATACTCCCTGGGTCAGACAACTTTTCAGCAACAAGTCTTGTTACAACACTACTGCAGGTCTGAGTTAGAGTCACTGTGGCCAAGTCTTGGAAGTCAAACTTGCGGGACATCAAGTCCTTCATCATTTTTTCATAACAAGGAATCTCCTTTAAAGAATCAAATAAATTGAATATTTACCTGAATTTGTTTCAACATTTCCAAGAACTTCTTGTGTTGCTCATCTTTTTGGTATTTGGCCAGCCTCTGTGGGAATGGTGCTGGAGGTCACTTCTTTCCAGTGATTTGGGCTTTCTCTTTTTCAGGCACTGCCTCCATTCCTGTGCAGTCTCAACTTCTTTCTCAGCCTCATTCTGTTTGTTGGCATCTTCCCGGGCAGGCTGCACTGTCACCTCAGTCAATCCTGCTGAATCATCTAGCTCCATGGGCACTGGTACAAGTGTCTCAACAAGTCTACTTGATCCTAGACTTTGCGAGCTTAAATTAGTAGAGAGTTACACTACGAGAAAGCCTATGGAACAAGCTTTGGTGGCATAAGAGTTTAGTTTTGAAAGCGAGCAAATTATTTCAATCTAAGTCCTTAAAATATACCGGAACTTATATTTGAGTGTGTGGAATATTTTCTCTGTGATTTGTTGGTGAGGGTATATGATTTACAAAGGATTGTTAGAGACCTTGATTTTTGAGGAGTGAGTCATACTGTGAAACGCATTAGAGTCATGTTTTGAGGCAAGGGCGTTAGAAAGAACCACATAAATATTTTAAATGTTCTTAGCATGATACTAAAACTTAGGGAAATGTATGAAAAGTGCATACGTTGGATTTTAAATGTTGATATAAACTATTGCCATTGGTATCATATTTAAGTAGTGAACTTGTTGGTAATAATAAAATTATGTACTTCCATTACATTTTTAGAGGTGAAAAGTCATTTTTTAATTTCTACCAAAGAAAAAGTATGTGGAAGAACGAATCTCATGGCTTCACATTTTCAGTTAGTAATTTAACATTAATTTGACACAAGCACAACCAAGAAAAATCCTACAAAACAGAAAATCATCCAACTTTTAAGGAAAATCTCCAACAAAAAGTTTCAAAAAGCACCTATAGATAGCATAATCAATAACATAATCAAATCGTCCTAAAAAAGAAACGTAAAGCAATAAGCACATTAAAAAAAAGTAATATCAAGCGAAAAGCGAGTAGCGCAAAAGAAAATTAAATAAAATGGAATCATCAAAGAAGCTTGTTGCAGTGTTTCTTGTGTGCATGGTTATGTTATCATCATCCGTGCATGTTTCCAAGGCTCATGAACAAGAAAAAAGTAACACCGAAAGCTTTAAAGAAGATGTTCTAAAGGTTAATGCTGAATACACAACTTGCTTCAACATATGCGAAAAGACATGTATTGCTCAAGGTCTTGGATACACTCATTGTGAGATGGAGTGTGACAGCGGCTGCAACGCCAAGTTGCTAAAAGGTATATACACTAAAAGTGTAACTTTAACACGTGCTATTAGATCACTACAAACATATATATTAAAAACGAGGGCTAAATATATTATTGGACTATCGACAAATAATTTAAATATATCTTCCTTTTTATTTTAAAACTATTTTTGCCGAAGTTGGTTGTTGGTGAAACAGAGTCGATGATATTAGTGATATATATATATATATATATATATATATATATATATATATAGAAATATGTTGGTTATGGTTTTTAACAAAAAAGTCATATGTAAAGTTAAAAGAATTTTTACGTAATGTTAAAGTAAATCAACATATATAACACGTTGAGTTACTATTTGTATTAGATTATAGATGGTAATGTGTATCATAGAAAATTTTAAATATTAATTACCATATAAATATTTTGATTGTATTAATTTATCTTTTATATCTTTCATATATAAAACTAAAATTGATTTTTACGATGTTATCACAAAAAATTAACTAATTACCTTATAAATGCATGATTGTCTAAGTGTATTTTTATTTACTTTCACCGCATAGAACGTATTAATAAAATTCAGTTTTTATTACTTGTACAGTCCTTTCGTCATACCTTCACATTGTTTTTTCTTTAATTCAAACATATAGTTGTTGATTATTCTTCCACTTTCTAATATGTTATTCTCTGTGATTTTCTTAGAGAAACTCGAGATGTTGAAGAATTTGAAGCCTTGAAGATGGACCAAAGGATGCAAAAATAGAAAATATAAAGGGAAAGAAAAATAAAGCAGTGGTTTTTCATTTCTACTAATTAATATATTCATCATTTCTTTGCCACTATACTCGTAATTTCATGATTTAATAGAGTCGTTTCTTTCTCTAATTATTCTTGTTTATTTCGAGTTAGTCGCAACAAAGTTCTAAAAAATTATTTTTATGTCTTCTTAATTTTCATGATATTTTTGGCAATATTCTCGTTTTTTTGGGCACCGAGACTGTGTGTTAATTTGTACGGTTAATTAATTAATGTATATTTTTGTCACGATCCAAAACTTAGCATGTTGCGATGGCGCCTAACGTGGTACTAGGACAACCGAAATTTCAACATATTTCCTATACGTTAAATGAAAAGGAACTAAAAGAGTTTAAATAATGAAAGATCTCTATAAACTGGATGGAAAATAAAAACTCAATACGAAAATCTATAAAACCAGGGTGTCACTAAGTACAGAAATTTAGGCAAGCTTTCAGTTAACTAGACAGCTCGAGGTGATAAGACAAATACAATTCTTAATAGTTTAACATATATAAC
>ML244222.1:593-24250 GCA_005239495.1 Nicotiana undulata
ACATAATTATATCAATTTAGGAAGATTCGAGGAGGATTTATCAAATATTTCCTCAAAAACGTATTCTTGACGTACTTTGGAAATTCAACTCCGAGCCTCGGCGTCCGGAAAATTATAATTCTTGAAGAAACGCGCTATACGTCGCCTAAGGATCAAGATTAACTCAATTAATCATCCCTCAATGGCCTAAAAATCATAATTCATATTAACATCAAACCCCTATTTCTTCCCCCCAACAATTTCTTATGAATTTCCATGAATTAGGAAGAGGAAATTCTCAAAGAACGGAAGAATTGACATGCGGAGGGTTAAGGAATAACTTACCTGAGTTCCTAGGCCAAAATACCCGTCCTAGAGCTCTTGGGGTCGTCAACAATGAAGGAAATGTGATTTTGGGAATGAAATCACGACTTGGGACTTTTATTTGGGCTGCCCAGCAGTTTCCGCACCTGCAGAAATTGGGTCGCGCCTGCGAAAAATGGCCTGGGCACTGGGGGATTTTTCTCTCCTGCAGACAATTGTCCGCGCCTGCGGAGAATAGGCCGCTCCTGCGATGGCCTGGGCCCCTGGGGAAGGTTGCGCCTGCGGGCCTTTGTCCGCTCCTGCGGAGCCGTGCCTGCGGAGAGAAGGCCGCCCCTACAGAAGGAGCCGCACCAGCGAGGGGAATTCCGCTGGTGCGAACCTCGCGCCTGCGGCTCATGGACCGCAGGTGCGGTCACACCAGTAAATTCCCACCAGCAGTTCAATTGCTGGTTTTTGACCCCGGTCGGGGTCCGGGAGACCCCTGGGCCTACCCAAGCCCTCGACAAATTATACCAACAAGTCCCAAATCACATGACGGACTTGCCCGAGCTCCCAGAACACTAGAAACATCATTCAAACCAAGAATCACTCTCCAAAACCCCTTAGATCAAACTTAGGATTTCAAGAAAAAAATCAAATGGCTCATTAATACGCCGAACGGGTCTACACTGCTCGGAATGACCCCAAATTTTGCGGACAAGTCATAAATGACTATACGGAACTATTTCCAGTTCCGAAATTCCATTCGGACCATGATATCACGAGGTCCAATTCCAGGCTGAATTCTAAATCACATGAAATCCTGAATTCCAATCCAGGTACCGAAATACTCCCGGGTAGTCAGAAACCCGAGGCGAACACACTCCCAAGTCCGAAATCATCATCCGGAGCTGCTGGAGCTATCAGAACTCGATTCCGAGGTCGTTTGCTCAAAATGCTGCTCGGAACCAAAATTAGCCAAATAGGATAGCCTTCAGAACCAAGTGTTCCTGAATTGGCCAAATCACTTCCGAATCTCGAACTACCTGCCCACACAAGTCATAAGGCACGAGTAGTCGCTGCGGAAAGAGTCATTCACGGGAACGGAGTCCCAACACACAAAACGACCGGCTGGGTCGTTACAGTGAGGTTGTGACACCCCGGTTTTGGGATTTTACGATGTTATGCCTTTACATTTCAGTATGCATTTTTGAAATATTATTACTTTTCTGTCGTGAGAAATTTTGAAGAGATTTGTGATGTTCATCAAAGATTTGAAAGTTAATGGTGTGGGATGCTTTCGGTAAAGATTGAACGTTAATGAATTTGAGTTATTTCAGCAAATGGTTGAAGGTTAATAGTTTTAAATACTATTACGTTGTGTTATCAGGGTAATAATTTTGTGTACGTTGGCTTGTCTAGCGGGTTCAACGTTAGACGCAGTCACGGTCTGGAAGGTGGGATTTCCGGGTCGTGACAATTGGTTATGCAGATGTAGGTTATTTATCTGATCCCCAGAAAGCTCGATCCCAAACCGAGTATGTGTTTACATGTGGAGGCACTTTCATATCATGGCGCTCCACAAAGAAATCTATTGTTGCTATTTCTTCAAATCATGATGAGATAATAGCTATTCATGAAGTAGGGAATGCGTATGGTTGCGATTAGTGATTCATTTTATTCGAGAAAAATGTGGGTTGGAAGATAATGATGCATGCATAGCCCAATTAAAGGGAGGATTCATAAAAAGAAATAGAACGAAACACATTTTACCAAAGTTATTCTTCACACATGATCTCCAGAAGAATGGTATTATCGATGTGCAACAAATCCGTTCAAATGGCTATGCAGCGGATTTATTCACTAAATCTTTATCAACTTCAACTTTTGAGAAGATAATATACAAGATTGGAATGCAGAGATTCAAATATTGAAACAAAGTTTTCATCAGGGGGAGTAAAATACGCATTGTACTCTTTTTTTCTTACTAATGTTTTTTCCACATGGTTTTCCTTATAAGGTTTTTAATGAGGCAGCTAGCAATGCGTATTACTAGATATGTGTACTCTTTTACTTCACTAGAATTTTTTCCCACGAGGTTTTTCCTAGTAAGTTTTTAATGAGTCACATTATCTTTTAATGAACATCCAAGGGGGGTGTTATAAATATATTATATTATGGTTGTCCCTTTCATACTCGGTTGTATATAAACTTCCTGAAGAAACTTATCCATATGGGACTTCGTGGTAAATATGTTTATCAATTTAGTATTCTATTGAAAATACGCTTCCTGAAGAAGCTTATCATTTTGGTACTTTGTTATGGTTAAATATTACCTCTAGTAGAAGATTATCTATAGCTGGTATAATAACAACTTACAAGAAGCTTACACAGCAGCTTGTACTAGGAGCTTACAAGCAGCTTATACAGCAGCTTGCAGTAGCAGCTTGCAAGCAGCTTACGCAGTAACAACTTACAGAGCAGCGTCTTTTCTTCTACAAAATAGAAAAGATATCAGTTCATTATGTAAGTCAATTTGAAGTTGAATAACATATCAATCTCTTTTTATACTTGTATTCAATTTATTTACTTTACAATTATTGTTTTATAACACATTTTAATATCTTAAAGGTCAGTTGTGTAAAGTAGAAACACATGAAATCGAAAAGTTCTGGGAACATGCTATAGGTACATCTTTCATCCTTCAATTTCACTCACAACTTTAGAATCACTACATAACCTCTTGAAAATATGATACGTATCCACTATTTTTGTTGGTTTCACATATTTTTTCTTAAATGCTAAAATGTCAGATAGTACTACTACTTTATTGCCCAAGTGAATAAAACATATATGGTTCTCTCGACAATATCATAAATAATTAAACTTAATTTTCTTGGTATAGCTATCTGGTTTTGTCAGTGTGGTGGTCTTAGTGGACCTCACAGATCATCTAAGTGTCGAACATACTTTTAATACCGACACTAAAAGGTTTCATTTTATCCATGTATATTCTAGCATAGCCATCCATCTTTTTGATGTTGTAAACATCATGGATTTGGTGGTATATCGATAGAATTTATCTTAGGTTCGAGTCCTGCGTATAAGAAAAAAAGTAATAGAGAACACTTTCTTCTTTTAATAGATACTACGTGGCATGAATCCAAATTAGTCGAGTGACGAACACGGAATGAAAATTCAAAAAGAATATATATTTTTGTATGTTGTGTACACATTACACACACCAACGGATTTTTTAAAAGATGTTCAAACACATGCTTTAGAATGTTTCTGCTAGCAGCCATACTTGACTGCAAAAAATAAATATCTATCTGAGACCAAGATTCACTTTAGATAAATTGGCATCAACTATCAAAACATTTATTATCACACACAAAATTCAAGGACATCCAACAACTCCTACGTATATTCTTTATGACTGCGGAGACTTAGTTTATGGTGTTGCTGTTCGATAAATAAACTAGATTCACCTTAAGTACATTAATTTACTAGGTTAAAAGTAAAGAATGCAAAGTACAATTTTGTGCATGTATTTGGGAAAGAGAAAGATCCAGAACTAACTTCAAGTACTAAAAATCACATTAATACCACATTACCACCAGGTATTATAGACATTTTATTTAAAGTCAGTGAGTGAGGAACTAAAACTGTCATTTCAACTGGCTTGCCTGTCTATGCATGTTGATAGAAAAGGTGATTGTTGACTTTTCTTAAATGGAATATCTCTTTCAATATCTTTTTATGATAATGCACTCATTAGTTTTACAAATTATATTTTTAGACTTTGAAAGATGATAAAATTGACTAAGGAGTTCTATCTGGTATGAAAAGAGGGTAAAATAATGAGATAAAAGGACTTTTAAAGGCGAGTGTTAGTAAGTTTTAAAAGGTGATATAGCAACCAACAACAATCTCTGGAATTGTAAAAATAGTTACTTCCAATTAACAACCTACAAGAAAAAGATAATTTGGATTAGTTTACTTCTTTTTGCTTGTTTTATTTCGGAATAATAAAAAAAAGAAATAGAATTGCTAGCCATTAAAAGGTTTTATTTGTTCTATAAAAAAAATACAAAAGAAAGGACAAAAAATATACGATTGTTGATTGTGCGGACGTGCCACATCACCTTAACATTGACCAATTTTAAATATCTAGTGCGTAAAATACATACAAAACTGAAGTTTCTCAAAATTTTCCTTATGCCTCTTTTCATAACGGATTATAATCTTGATGTATGTTATTTCTTTTGATTTTTTCTTTTAATAACGCCCGATTCCCGATTTTCTCATCCAAATTTTTACTACAAAAGTTTCAGAGAATTTGCATCTTTCTCCAAATAAGTACTATTACCATCTAAAAACGGTTAGAACATGCGCAGCGAAAGTAAGCAAACAAACCAGACATCTAATACATGTAAATTAGACAATGCTATAATCACAAGATTAGAAGCACTAACCTCTTGAAATTGTTGCACAGAGCTTCCAAACCGCAAGAATCCAGGGCTGCAGTCTTCTGTTATATGCCTAATAAAACCTTGGACGATTTTGCTTTTGAGTGGGCAAAAGCAGTACAACTCTGATAGTGAGTAATTTGGTGAAATTCGTCCTCCTTAAATAGAGTTATTTTTGGCCGAAAATTATTTTCAAAAAACGTGTAGGATTCTACTTGCACAAGTAGAATCCTACTCTAATTCTAACAGATGACTTTTCTCCCAAGTCACTTTTTACCCAAGTCTTGTCCACGTTTTTATTAGGTATAGCAGGGACCACAGAAATAATAAGAGGTTACCAATTATAGCATTAATTCGAAATTAGCATGAATTAATTCTTACTATAATTAATTGCAATTTATTCCACTAAAAATATGCACTTGAACTCCTCAGTATGAATTTCGAAAATTCAATAACACTTATTTTAACTCCCCATGTTAAGATCTCAAATACCAGTTAATTAAATTAAATCACTGAAAATTTAATTTAATCAACTAATTAAATCCTTTACAATTCCGCTTAAACTATTTCATGTGACGGATACAAAATCCACCGGCCGGGTTTTCACATGAAAACTTATAAGCTTATATAAAGGGGTATCATCAAACTCAAAACCGAGTCATGGATTCTATCAACTAATTATTATTCACAAATGTTATTCGTTATTGTCCAATCTATTAGGCATACACTAACTCTGTATAGAGTCGTATCTTTTGATAAATCAAAATAATAAATAAATTACATTGATCATAATAATTATATCAAGATTAGGAGTATAAGTTCATTTAATGAATGAGAGAAAATATTTTATATATTCAGTACAAAAACATCTTTTCTCTACTTGGTCCGTTCAATATACACTGAGTATACTAGCACAAGAAGTCGGAGTCAAACCACTCCCATAATCAAGACAAATTATACTATAATCTTGTGCTACAATCATCAAGATATTTTGTCCAATAATATCTTTGATTGTGAACAAAATTTATTAATTATGAGAACCAACAATTTAATCTTCTGTGCATGAGCTAAGACTCCATACACTAAATTGTCTACTACATAACTAAAAGGACACACATATAACAAATGATCTATTTAAAATAGTAATTTATTGAATTAAATAAATTAAATATATAATTGTTCCATAAAGAATAAAACAAAATATTATGTCTAAACCGCATGGTTAATAGTATATCCCAACATTCCTAACAGTGAGAAAAAAGATGGTACCCTATCTCCTAAATAATTTGGTAACACTTGTCTAAATTTATCTCCAACTGACTTCTCCTTTTTGTTTTCATGTAACTCGTGAAAGGCACAAAAGTAATAAAGCTCGTGATTAATCGAACTTTTTAATCATGTTGCCCAAATCTCAAGAACAGAAAAATCAAGATGTAACAAATTTTCCACCTAAATTATTTTTATAATAATAATAATAAGCGACTGAACAACAAAGACCAAAAGACTACTATACTCAAACTCATAAAATCGCAATTTAAATTGTAATATCTTATTGCTAAATTAACAACCGAGCAGTCCTATAATTCTATTGCAAATATACCCTCTTCGGATCCCGTATCAGTCATAGATAATTAAAAATCGTACATTAAATCATTCAAACAAAATTGACAGTTGATATTTTGTGTCGGTTCGTTAGCTGCAAAGTATAATTAAAGCTAAGGTCAACTATTATTGAAATTTTATAGAACAATAATGCTTGATTAAATATTATCCTATATTTAGGTGTCAAACGAAATGCGCCGCCGCTCATTTGCATAATTTGGTTTCCATGTGCTCTATGGCTTCGCCAAAAGCAATTATCCAATTTATTTATTGATTACTTTTCTTCTTTTTATGGGTGAAATTAAGATTTTCAAATTTTGGAAAAAGTTTAAAGATAAGGAAACGTCACATCCCCTTAGTTATTTACGATCTCGAAATAGCCTTGTGCACTATGATAATAAGTTGCATTTGATCTCGAAATATATCAACTGCTATATATATTTATCTAAACCGACTAATTCTAAATTTGAGGCTCGTCTATGCTCTTTCCCTATTAAAATCCTAAAATAAATAAATGCAACCTCCAACTTGTTTTATTTATTTAATATTTGTTTAAAAAAGGAGAAAGAGGAAGTAACAGAGACAATGTAGAAAAAAGTAAATCAACTAATAAAAAACAGGTATTGTGGCACAAGCTAGAGACAATATTAGACAAGAGACAGCAAATCCACGTTCAATGCATTTCGTATTCAGAACAAATTGTAGCATAATCCAAACTAAGAAAACTCACATTTTAACCACACACACAAAATAATACCAATAACATCCCAATTGTGTTGTCAGAAATACAAAATAGGGCAGAGCAGTGTTTAATGTAGTGTTACTTCGGAAAAAATCATCCTAAATGTATGTACCAGATATAGAAAGTTAATACGTAAAAACTGCAACATGGCAATATTTACTTCACTTGTAAATGTTAAAATATTCTTCGTAGTTAATTGAAATTTGACCATACGTATTGCGAATATTGAACAACAACTTATGTATATATAGTACACTTTCAACGTATATGTGTGGATGAATAAATGTAAACGTTATTACTTAGAGAAACACAAGATTTAAAACCGTAAAATTGGACTCTCTCTCTATATATAGAATTTTTCTTTTTTACTTAAAATGAAACTAAAATCAAACCAACCCAAACTTGGTTGATTTTTAATATTGAAATAAGCAAAAGTAAATTAACCAAGAAAATTTCAAAATTTTGTCGATAATTCAATTTTCGATTTGATTACGGAGGCAGAGAAAAAGAAAGAATGTAGTCCCCCTCTGCACCATCCAACTCTCCTAGAGGAGGTACAATCTGACGTTGAATCAATAAAAAATATACCACCAAAGGATGTGGTACAATCGTACAACTCTTCTCTTAATCAGAGGTCTCAAGTTCGAGCTATGGGTATGAAATTTTTTTTGGCCGGGAGCGCTTTCCCCCTGAATAGGGCCCTACGCGGCGCGACTCTGGATATAATCGGGCTCCAATGCAGGTATCGGACATGGAGTGGGAAACAAAAAAAATAAAAAATGTAAACTGATCTCAAAACAAAAGTGGTCCCACAGACCAAGAAATGTGTGTCTAAACAGTTGTTCCCAAGTGCTTTAGACTAAAGTAAAAGATTTAAAAGCCCATATCAAGCAATATTTTATGTCTCTTTTACAAGGAAAATAATTGAGTAAGCAGGATGGTAAAATACAATTGTCAGAATGTCACCGTCTCTGTTATAATAGTAATGACTCTTAACAATATTTCTTTTAAATGATGAAAGTGGCTGTTCTCATTTTTATCAACAACCTTGAACAACAATCAAACAAGACCTTGTTTTAAAACAAACCTAATAAATAAGCATGTTCTAACATCCTTACATCTTGCATTACTACTTTAATTGAATCTCAAGGATCAGCACAACCATCGCTCCAAACCATCACAATTCATTTCATGCCTTGCCATTTTCGTTCATCACATTTTAGCATTAATTAACAATAAAATTGACATTATTAACCATTATTTGTTTATTGAAACTACAACAAATACTCCTAAACAAAAAAGAAGCTAATTCTTTCTTGATATCTAAACAAATCAAATATTGTGGACCATCAGAAAAGGTCAAGAAATCGATTAAAGTGGACCGAATAGAGTATTTTTATAAATATAATAGTGGTGTTTAGACCACTTCATTCGCACAATTACGGAATAACTCGCCCAATGAAACTTTATTTACCTTAATAGCCTAATTTATCTCACTTCATTGACCGAGAGGCCGCACTCAGGGGCGTCTCAACAAATTTCACCCATTCTCTAATCCTTTGGGATATATTAGTCACTCCATGACATAATGTATAATATAATCCTTCTCCATAAAATATACAAACCTCAATAAGTTAACACTACTACTATGAAAAGATTAGAGTAACTGTTAAATATATGAACTAGCAACCATGATCTATAGAGGGTACCCAAATTTTGCACCATTTTTCTCAGGACAAGATGGATTGGATAAGCTAGGATATCAGAATGATTAGGAATCCATATTTCACAAAATTTTGGAATTGTCAGACATGATCATGTATGGACTAAGATGAAAATATTCTATCCGCTCTAGAAGTATAAGCGAACAGAGGCGGAGTCAGAATTTGAAGTTAATGGGTTCAAAATTCTAATTCTTTTAAGTTATTGGGTTCTATAAATTAAGAATTTGTACATATTCAATGAATTTCTTATGACAAATATAGGGTTTGGACCAAAGTTACTGGGTTCGGCCGAACACGCAACACGTACTGTGGGTAAGCGAAAGGTGATAGCTAATTGAACAACATCATTCACATTGAGTCCACTTCTGGTTTAGCGTAATCTATTACTTAAATCTAAAGGTATAACATGAGGATGTTTTTCACGTAACTTCTCATACATCTCTTTTCTATTTTTTCATTGTGTGGGGTTTGAAACTTGAAAGAGTGGAATTCCAGTGAACAAGTTAAAGAAGATAACTAATACACATGATATATCTTTAAATTTGTAAGAAGAGCAAAAGTTTGAGCAAATATAAGGCTGGCAAAGGGCTAAAGATAGAACAATAACATATACAAGCAACTTAAACAGAAGATTCACCATGAATAACTAATGAAGTATCCAAATCAGCAACTTTAATTATTTCTCATAGTTAAACAACTGTTTCACTACAATTTTAAAAGTAAATAATCACAACTAAAGCATGTCATGCTAGTGAGATAATCAATGCAATGTACACAAGCTCGTCAATGAAATGATTAAAAATTCCATCTTTTCTAATTTCTGGCTTTGTAATGTTGCCAAGAGTACAACAAGGTTCCCAGCATAACTAGAAACTGCGAATATATAGAGCTCCATGACAGTAATACCACAATTAAACATAGACCCTGAGATAAGGAACTGTAGTAAAATATTACTTAATAGAATGTTTGATTGTTCTTATAACACCGAAACAATCTGCCTACGCCACAAGAAAAATTAGCAAGTGAAAATTGCGGGCAAGAAATATTGAAAGGTTCAGATACTTAAAAAAGTGACTTTGCAGCACCTTCATTTTTATGGTTGGTTGGCAATTGCAAATTTAATTTCTTTTTCCTCAGCACCTCCAAGCTGAAGCTGAGATGAGCTCCTTTCGTTGCCAGCAGAGAACAAGGGAAGACTGCCTCTTCTCCACGTGAAAACCCCGAACAGGAGTTCTCTTCACCACACACTCTGCCTGTGATTCTGCAAAATTGCTGAAAGGTAATGGGGAGAGTCCAGATGACAAAAACAATGCCCTCCAATGCTGCGTCTTTTCAGGGGAACGAAAACGACCCATTACAGTTCTCTCAATTCTTGGTTGGAGCAAGAACCTTTCAATCTTTTGGAGTGCATCAAAATTCACATTCACAGCATCTAACGACTCAAGAAGGTTTGAGTACGACTGAAGGACTTGAATTACATGGTTTGGAAATGGTAGGTCAGTCCGATCACAACCTTTGTCCACAGAAACAACAATCCTAGGCGATAACTGCTTCACGAAACGAAGAACCACTGGGAGCGACAGCTGATAGCTCGAAAGCGAGCTAACAGGAAGATTGACAGCAATTGCCTCATTCTCTGAGACTAGAGGAGGCATTGACCACGACGTTGAATTCAAAGAATCAATGCTTAAAATCTCAAACTCAAATTCCATATTAATTTCGTTAGCAAAATGGATCAAACTTTCTCTAGTGAGTCCAAGCTCTAGTTGGTCATGTGTGGAGGGTGAGGCCAATGCAGTTATTTTCAGGGTAGGTGCGCCACCACTTCTCAAGGCAAGCTCTTGCATAAAAGAAGCCCACTGCCTGCCATAGCCGATATCAAAATCAACAATATGAATTCTTTCAAACCCATCCAAGACCTCAAGCAGGGCTTGGTTACAAGTGAAATTAGCAAACTGTGCAACTGGTGAGATCTCAGAGAAGGACTTATAGGCACCAATCTTGAGGATGAGACTAAAAGGTGAAGAAGATGGTATAGAGGGGTTGTTCAAGTTGTTGGTGTTGGTATGAAGTAGCAATTGTAAAGCTTCCTTGCAATAAAAAGCAGCCCTATAGAAAGGCTTACCAATTGGAGAGAGCTGGTGATTGAGCCGCGCCAATATCCCTTGCGCGAGTACTGGATTCCCTGTCTGGACCAGCTCTGCAGCTTTGAATAGCTGGTCAATAATTGCTTGTTGTTGTTGCTGTTGCTGCTGCTGCTGTAGTTGTAGTTGATGAAACTGCCCCATTTCTTCCCCCACCATCTTTGGCTTTGTTCCTATTGGTCCTCCTGGCCTAAAATGGGGAAGCAGCTGGAGCTGATGGGATGGTGTTGGTTGCTGTTGTCCTGCATCTATAAACAGTTCTTGGGAGATCTGAGAGCCCTGTTGTTCAAGGGTCCCGGGATTGTGCCTTTTCGCCTTTGGTGGCAAGACAAGATTCTGCTCCTGCTGTGCAAATGGCAATGGCAAAAGAAATGATGGGTTCTGAGGAATCTGTGTTTGGTGCTGGTTAATCAAGAACTGTGAATGGAAACTCTGAGGCTGAGGCTTCAAATCTGTGCTCTCAAATGGCTGCTGCTGCTGTGTCTGGCTGAAGGAAAATGGGCCAAGATTGTTGGAGAAAGAAGGAAAGATTGGATTTTGAGGGAGATTTGTTGGTATGTTAGAAAGCAAGCCAATCTTGTCACTGTTCATTCTGGTAGTAGTAGTAGTAGGAAAACTTGAAGAGCTATTAATTGCAGGCATGAAACTACTAGTACCAATTTGGTCAACACCAAAACCTTGATCCACAACCCCAAATCCTGCATTGAATTCATAGTCCATAGGGCCACTAACCTGCAACACCTTGTTCAAGTTAGACATGGAGGGATCATCTACATCACCCATTATCCACCCAAGTATAGACTGTTCTTGACAAGGAGAAGCCATTACAGACTCTGATAACCCACCTTCCCACTCCTCCATAGCACATTTCTTCCCTTCTGTAGTAGCAGCAGCAACTTGTAGAAGCTCAGATTCAGCAGCAGCTCCTCCTACATTAGAGCTGGTGGCAGTGGTGTTGTCTTGTTGTTGTTGCTGCTGCTGCCATTTAGAAGATGGGTTTGCAGAAACTGCGCCTGCCGTATCTGTGGAAGCAGTGCCGCCGCCGCCGCCACCACCACCACCCCCAAAAGATGAAGACAGGGTTGAAGAGGAAGTAACAGGCCTTGGACTCCTTATAATATCCAGTACAGCACTTGGACTATTTACAAGATAACAACTTTCTTTGCAATTGTAGTTCCAAGAATTGAAGATACTATTTTTATTTAACACAACGTCCAAGTCTAACACCCCCTTCCCCTCAAAATCAAAGGGTAAGGGCATCCTAAAGTATACCCACAAAAGTTTTGGCCTCAAATCAAAAGATATCACCTACAAAATGTGCAAAGAATTTTTTTTTAGATGTCCATCTAAGGACACCCAACAAGAGAAAAACTCATTCGTGTACGATCATACAGTCCACAAAATGACTTGTTTCTTCTTTGATGCTTCTTTTCTTCTTCTTGGAAAATAAGACAAATTAGCTAAACCAAGATTGTGGAGGAGGGTAAAAGGTTTTTTGATGATAAATAAGAATTTTGCTAACTAGCTATTTTCTTTTCTTCTGTACTATTATTGTTGGCCTTATAATAGTACTCTGGTTTTCCTTGTGATTTATGCCATGGATGCGTGCAACACATAAAAGTAGGAAAGTGCACTTCATCTTCTTCTCTCTCTGTCTTTTGTTTTCATTTTAGTTTTAAATTTCGTTTTTCTTTTCTTGTTCTTTTTCTTTCTTTAGTTTTTTTGTTTTATTTTAGTTTTTGTGGCTTGTCTGTAGAGTATAGACGTAGTTATCTTTCTGCTATGCTTTACTTGGATACTCGCGTTAAAGGAGCGTGTTGAGGTATCTATTTTTGCAAGTAAAAGAAAACACTTATTAACCATCTGTTATTTAATTAAGCATGCTGCCCAAGAATGATTAACTAACTTAGGGTTGTTTGCACAAAAAATATATTAAACTTTTTGCTAAACCAATTAAAGAAGAAACGGAGGGTAAATCCTAATCAAACATAATTAACTCTAAATCGTAATGAATCTGAACATCAGGTGTAATCAGGCTTATTTAGCTCTTCTATATTTACAAAAGGCACCGGGCATGGATGACAAGCTTACATCTTTGATGCGTTATCCCATACTCGTAAGAATGAGGGGAGGAGGAATGCTTCTTCGAGGGTGTTGGATCGATTATTATTGAAGCAGTTGTGGAGGCCCTTAGGACTCCTCTCCTAGATCTTAGTTATTCCCCCTGTTCCGGATCCCCTTTCTATCTTCTCTTCCCCTCTTATTTATACTCCCCCTCCTCTTGTTTGTCCAGTGGTCTTTAACCAGCGGGTCCTCCATTGGTTCTATCCTTTCCCCTATACTTCACGACGGGCATTTCACCGTGCAAACTCATCGTTGGCTCGGTCTCGGGTACGGTCGAGGTAGCTGAGGGGGTCGGACTCTACGAGCGTGAGCACAGCTCGGTCGACCCTTACTGCTTCCTTTGGCTTTGACCTCTTAGACAGATTTTGACCTATACAGTTAGTCCTTCCATCTGTTGGGGTCGCCTTTGGGCGAGCGAGATGGGCGGACCTTGTTGTTTCGAACGTCGAAATCTGAGCATTTGGTCGTCTTTGGACGAGCACGGTGAGCGGTCCTCGTCATTTTTAACGTCGAGGCCAGTCTTGGGCGGTGGACGCCCATTCTTCGATGAGGTGAATGTGTGACATTTCGAGAGATCGTCAGACCTGTATGTCAGTTGAAGTGACATTAATTCGTCAGGTGTCATTATGCCGCACATTTGTGTGGTGAGCGTCGCATCGTTTCTTGTGCCCCTTCCGTTGCTTTTTGAAAAATGCGGCGCTTCTGAACCTATAAATATGGGATTTTTTTTCTTGAGATGGCACTATCCAAATCGTTTTCAAGAAGAATCCTTTGAAATCACCTGCTTTCTCTTGCTTGTTCATACCTTCCAATAGTGAAACAACCCTTGTGACTGTCATAATCTTCTCCCTCATTCCCGATTCCTGCCTTTATTTACAATGGCTAGTTCTTCTTCGAACCCTAACCCAACTGTCAATGCTCCGGCGACGGAGAATGCTGCCCCCTCCCATGAGGAGACGAATCTGGTGGAAGACGAGAGTTTTCCGACGGTGGATGAGGTTGTGCCCCGCCCGTGGAAACCACAGAATGACTTTAACTATGCTTCCGAGGATGAGCCTACACCGGCGCTCTCGGTGATGGACGTTGCAGCACTAGCTGCCTTTAAAGTCAAGTGGAGGATCCCGGAACATATCAAACTTGTCCCGGCTGGAGGTGACATAGTTCACTTGCATCGCCTAGGGTACTGCGCCTTCTACGCATACCCTTTCGTCATTGGATACACGTTCCCCCTTCCTTCATTGACTGCGGACTTCTTCCGCTTCTATGAGGTGTGCCCGGTCCAACTTACCCCTTACATATACAAGCTTTTCCTGATGCTTACCAAATATGCTGAGCTAGCTGGCCGTGGCATTTATCTTCGACATATGATGCATCTCTTCATTCCCTATTTCCAGAAGGGGACTATGTTGCACCTCCGACATTGGGGTACGAAGAGCCTGATGGTCAGAATGGACGACAAGACCAATCGTCGTTTTTGGGAGAGCTTCTTTTTGTTCGCACAGAACATATGGTGTCCAACCTCGCCGGGTTCCCCGAGACGTGGAATTTTGCCAATAAGTATTCCTTTGCTCTTCACTTTTTTCTATGTCAGTTAGTTATTCATATCTGGCGATCTCTCCAGATGGTCGTTGGTTGTTTGCTCATGCTACTTTTGCTGCAGCTGAGAGGTCGCCTCCTCCGCTAGTTGGGGACATCCGCGAATGGGTGGCTTCAGTTCTGTCTCACATCATAAGGATTCGCGAATGGACGCTCTTCCACGAGAGGTTTGGGCGTAGACCTACTGTTAGTGAGTCATTTTGTCTCGTCCATGACCGCACTTTTTGCCTTGCATTGTGCTTTGTACTTACATGGAGTTGCGCATTGTTTTGACAGGTCAGAGAGGCCCAAGAAGGGCAAGGGCTCCCCCAGTAGCGTTTCGCCAACCAGCGGCATATGTCCGGCCCGCGCCGGTAACTTCTCTAAGCAAAGATGCGGGGAACCCACTGTTAGTCGATCTGAGCTTACGGTCGAAGCTGTACGTTTGGAGGTTGCTCCCCAATCGGAGACTCTGGTTCCAGTAGTTCGCTCGTCGGGCGAATATTCCCTCCTCGGGAGCGGAGAGGCCCTGTCAAAAAGGCAGAGAGTA
The DNA here is from genome assembly GCA_005239495.1 of Nicotiana undulata. Lineage (NCBI taxonomy): Eukaryota > Viridiplantae > Streptophyta > Magnoliopsida > Solanales > Solanaceae > Nicotiana > Nicotiana undulata. The sequence continues at coordinate 15,809 of ML244222.1, forward strand.
ATATTAGATGAGACCCTTGTAGCTGAGACGTCTTTGAGAGGTCACACCGATTGACGGTTCCCGAGGTCGGGGACGGGGTCGACCAGGAGGCGGTGGAGAGGCCCGTGGTGGGCGCTCAGGAGGCTAGCGTGTCGGAGGCACGGGGTCCCGAGGCGGCCGTGACCATCCATAGCAAACCCTTGTCATCTTTGCAGAATTGTGCTCCTCCTTCGACTGAGGAGAGAGGAAAAGGCATCGTGGTCAAGGACTACGAGACCGAGTCCGACCTCGACCCTGAGGACGTGAGAATGTTCGAGGAGGGCTTTACCAGGACTGTGGTAATGGATGAGGGGCCTTCCCGAATTCTTGAGATACCATCGGATCTTAATCTGTTATAGGATACGGTGGAGTTGGTGCTGAAATTCGATCTTATTTGTTTTGCTGCTGAGAGTGGAGCTCTCCAGGCAATTTGCGATTCTCAGTTGTCGCGTGGTATAGCCGCGATGGGTTTAAGGGTAAGTTCCTTTATTGTCTTTGCTTTGTGACCCTTTACTTTTACTGCCTCACTCTTCCCTTTTCGCAGACTTACATGATGGAAGTTGAAAGTGCTCGAAGGGTTGAGACGCGGGCCAAACAATTTCAGAAAATGGTCGAGAAGTATCAGCGGTATCATGACAGATGCCGTGAGTTGCGTGAGCGGCTTAGAGAGGGTGTTGGTACCAGTCTACCAGTGAGGAGTTGGAGAGAAGGGATGAGGATTTGATGCGGTCTATCCGCAGATGCAACGAGCTTGAGGATCTGCTTTACGCCAAGAATGAGGAGCTCGAGGTGGGTAAGGGGGTCGCTGCAGAGTGTGAGGACCTTCAGGCAAGAGCGCGGTCATTGTAAGCTAAACTTGAACAGGGCGCTACCAGGGTGGAGGATCTCAGTGCTGAATGGGTGGATAAGTTGGCCGAGTTGGAAGGGAAATTGGTCGTGCTGGAGCAAGTCGAACGTGCTCGAGAATCAGCTTTGGCGAGAGCCACGGCGCTAGAAGACATTATTCGCGTCCTCAGATCTGAGTAGTAATCCGAGAGGGCGACGGCCACACTGAGGGAGGCGAGGCTCGAGGAACGCATTAGCGACATTGATAGGGAGGCTTCAAACTTGGGAGACCGGGTCGTGACCCTCGAGGCTGAGAAGGCAAATTTGTTGGCTCAAGTCAAATATGCCTCTGCCGTTGTTCCTCGCCACTTGCATGAGTTTTGGGTCCATGTTGAGGCCCAACGGGATATATACAAAGGTTTGTGGTAAGAGGGAAGTGTTTTTGAAGCCGCCTTTGAAGACGCTCAGACGAAGGCACGTGAGGCTCGCGTCAATTGTGGCTACGAACCCGCAACACCGGAGGTTGGTGAGGGCGCCGATGTTGAGGATGCGCCTCTTGACGACGATGATGGGGAGAGCGGCGGTGGAGATGATGCCGAGTGAAATGTTGCTGCAACTTTCATACTTAGTTTCTCTTTTTCCTTTCTTTTTGTATGTTCTTGTTTGTTTTTGTTTCTTCTTCTTCTTTGTGGGCATGTTTTGGCCTTTTGTAAGATGTAGTTGTTGCGACTGTGAATGGAACGATTGCTCATATTTGTGTATATCTTCTTGGTTTGTTTTCGATATGCTCTTTTTTCATTGCTCAGCCATTTATGCTTCTTTCCGCTGCGTACGTTTGTGTGGACTTTCGGACTTCATTGTGACGAGTCCTCGAATACGATTGTGGTTTCTTTGAACCTGTGGCTTCGGTCGAGGACGATTTCTAATTTGTGCTGTCTTATTTGGTTGTCGTTCTTGATAGGCTTCTCATAGGCCGACCCGGGGACGATCTTCAGCCAAGCGTAAGAAAGTCTGTGCGAGGTCGAATGTTGATAATTCGAGCGATATCGAATGTTAGTGTAGGGTGTGTTGTGCGAGGAATGTTGCGTATTGTTTTGACCATTCGGTTTGTTGGGGTACACTTACGCATTCCGTTCAGCACATGCATTTGAGAAGTTCCTCGTCTTCCTAGTCCCTTCATTGGTCTGGCTGGAGCAGTCGATAGACAGAGCGATGAATATCCTTCTTGAACTTCGAGGTGGCTTCTTTTATTTTGGACAAAGTTGGTTTCTCGCACGTTCGGACAATATCGGTATTCGACAGTTTTCATTGGGTGACGATGGATAACAGTAAGGGGGTACCAACGAGCGAGGTTGAACTGGTAACCCCTTGTAATAATCAGGCGAAACTGAGCTTTCTTTTTCACTTGGCGATAGCCAATGGTCATAAAGGTGTTGATTCGAACGAGATCGAATAGATAACCCATTGTAAAATCAAGCGAGGTCGAGCTTTTCTTTGATTTGGCGGCGTCCGATGGCCGTAAGGGTGTTATCTCGAACGAGGTCGAAATGATAGCCCATTGTAAAGTCGAGCGAGGTCGAGATTTCCTTTGATTTGGCAGCGGCCGATGGCCGTAAAGGTGTTATTTCAAACGAGGTCGAAATGCTAACCCATTATAAAGTCGAGCGAGGTCGAGCTTTAATTTGATTTGGTGGAGGCCGATGGCCGTAAGGGTGTTATTTCGAACGAGGTCGAAATGATAACCCATTATAAAGTTGAGCGAGGTCGAGCTTTACTTACGCGTTTACTGTAGCGAATCCCGTTCGCTTTATTTTACTTCCATTGGGGAGTATTACGTTTCGTGGGCGAGCGATAGTTCATTTAATTTTGCTTCGATTGGAGGATACTGGGCCCCTCATGGGTGAGTCCCAGCCCGCTGAGCTTTGCTTTTATTAGGGAATACTGGACGCCTCACGGGCGAGTCCCAATCCCCTGAGCTTTGCTTTTATTGGGAATACTGGACGCCTCACGGGCGAGTCCCAGTCCCCTGAGCTTTGCTTTAATTGGGAATACTGGACGCCTCACGGGCGAGTCCCAGCCCACTTAACTTTGCTTTTATTGGAGAATACTGGGCGCCACATGGGCGAGTCCCAGGCTGCTGAACTTTGCTTTTATTGGAGAACATTGGGCGCCTCATGGGCGAGTCCCAGCTTGATGCAGGTTCGGAAGAGTCCACGTCCCTGTTTCGTACTGACAGAAGAACGTGATGAGTCAAAACATGAAGTTCCGTTACCTTGGCTCCGCGATCCGGAGGAAGGAGGGGTTGCGTTGCACGGTTATTTGCTTCGCCCTATGTCCCCACGATGGTTTCAAATCTGGGGGTCGTATTTGGCCTCGTCATTGGTTGTCTCCCGGCTTCTCGCGGGTTGGAATCTTTGAGCATATTTGCTCGTTGGGATATTGAGGCCGAGTCCCAGTTCGAACCCGTCAAATATGCACGAATAAGGAAAACGTCTTATATTCTGTTCACAAATCACCTAGTATATGTGGGTATGAAGGTGGGGTGGGGTGTGTCCGCTATCTTAAGGGATCACGCATCGGGCTATTGTCTCTTATATAGAGGCGGAAGAGCAGGCCAGCCTGTGAGACGCGTATGTCAAATAGGATCACCGTCATGCCAAGCGCATGGCGGCTGTGATTCCGCTTTCTCCATGCATATTACGAGCCCCATTTATTGTCATGTGAAGACTTAACCTAAATTAGATGGGTTGTTTTAACCGCTTGCTTTTTATACATATTTTTGGTCGGTTTTGAGATCTAGAGAGAACTAAAATTTTGATTAGGAAATACCCACATACGGCGCCAAATTATTTGCACAAAATATATATTAAACTTTTTGCTAAACCAATTAAAGAAGAAATGGAGGGTAAATCATAATCAAACATAATCAACTCTAAATCAAACTGTAATGAACCTGAACATTAGGTATAATCAGGCTTATTTAGCTCTTCTGATATTTACAAAAAGCACCGAGCATGAATGACAAGCTTACGTCTTTGATGCGTTATCCCATACTCGTAAGGATGAGGGGAGGAGGAATGCTTCTTCGAGGGTGTTGGATCGATTATTGTTGAAGCAGTTGTGAAGGCCCTTAGGACTCCTCTCCTAGATCTTAGTTATTCCCCCTGTTCCAGATCCCCTTTCTATCTTCTCTTCCCATCTTATTTATACCATCTTGCTCTCGTTTGTCTAGTGGTCTTTAACCAGAGGGTCCTCCATTGGTTCTATCCTTACCCCTATACTTCACGATGGGCATTTCACCGTGCAAACCCATCGTTGGCTCGTTCTCGGGTACGATCAAGGTAGCTGAGGGGGTCGTACTCTATGAGCGTGAGCACGGCTCGGTCAACCCCTTGCTGCTTCCTTTGGCGTTGACCTCTTAACAAAGCTAGTCAAACACATATGAAAATTGAAAACCTATATAAGGTTCTTTCTCTCTAAGTGGCCATTTGGACATAAGAATTGTAAATTTTCAATAAAAGGTGGATAAAAAGTTCAAGTGAAAATTGTATTTGAAAATTAGATTTGTGTTTGGACATGAATATAATTTTGGGTTATTTTTTAAATTTTGTGAATGATATGAGTGAAATTTTTTAAAAACTTCTTTTTGGAGTTTTTCAAATTTTCAAAAAATTTCAAAATTCATATTCAAGTGAGCAAATTTTATAGCCAAACAATGATTTCGGAAAAAAAGTGAAAAACTTTTGAAAAAAATGAAAATATTTGTATGTCCAAACGGGCTCTAAGAATCACACGCAAAGATCTCCTTCCAAATTTTTAAGTGTGATTAACAATATTAAATGCAAGACGGAAAGGAAATTTTATGGATAAACTAGCAATAAGGTGATAAAATACAAATATATACCAAAAATCTAAGTAAAAAGAAGATTGTTTTCAATGGGTATGGTTGAAATTCGTTGCAATATACAAAATTTGAGGAAGACTGGAGGTGTGCTGGATTGATTTGGTATTAAAATTCATAGTTAAAATCGAGTTCAAAAAATTCTTCCGCGACATATGTATCAAACATGTATCACACATGGATACATATGTGATACACATTTGTGACAAATATGATACATATGTGATACACAAATGATACACGTACTTTTTGTCTTGTTCATCTTCTACTTCGAATGTGCAATTCAAACCACCTAAAAACTCCACAAAATCATCCCAAAACTGAGATTCAAATTCCTTATGATGTACCCAATCTATTCTAATAACACTCACTTAAACAAAAATAGAAGCAAAAACTTGACCTTTTATTGGCTACAAATAACTAATTGGCTAATATTAATAATATTTGGCTAATATTAATGATATTTTATGAATTAGCCAATTTTTGTAATAAGCTATTTATAAATGGACTTAGCGTGTAGTTTCCCTATTATAATTGTAAGATGAAATGTAGAATTTCGGCTAATATTAGTTTTTGGCTTGCACTTAATTCATGGACAGTATTTGGAGTGGGGACACTTTCGAACTCTCAAGCAATTAAATTTTGAGAGACATTTCTTTAATTCTTGGTTAAGAGTTAATGTTCAAACAAGGAGTTGCAATTTTGTATTTAGCAATTGAATTATTTAAATGCAAAATAAAGTTCACCCCAAGTATTTTTTCAACAGAAAATGGGTCACCACCTGTTTGATTTTCAATTAATAAGTTTCCAAATAATTGTCGAGAGTGGTTATGCTAACAACTGGAGTACAAAACTTTACTGGGAAATATTTGAATGGATCAAGAAAAACATAAAAGAAAATTATGCGGCTCTTGGAAATATTAGTTCAGAGGTTAGAATATCTACGAGAAAAGGGAAAATAAAAGCAGAGGCGGATCGAGGATTTAAATTTTATGGGTTCAACTTTTAAGGTTTTTAGCATTGGACCCATTATATTTTTAAAGTTATGAGTTCATATTCACTATTTTTACAATTTTAATAAATTTTTAGACTGCGTCAAAAGTTATGGTCCAATTGAATCCGCTATCTGAATAAAAGAACAACCATAAAGAGGTTAATGTCTCATAATTTGTGTTAAATGATTTTCTATATCTCATTTCCAGTGTCATTTGGTTGTTTGAATATCTTCAGCTATTCATTCCCTTCTTTTGTCAAGTTATTCATTACCTTGTACAAATCAAAACCAAAGAAAACACGTAGATGAGAAAAGAGAAGGTATTTGAAAAAGGAAAATAAATAAGCTCTAGCACCACATTTTAAACCGTGTAGGATTATGCCTAAAATGAACTATTAAGATAGATTAATCCCACATTTTTGAAATGGTAAGACAGGGCAAACTTCATCCGAAATACTGAATCCCCGAGGGAGAGTGCATATAAAATTCTATTCAAATCGCATATAGATAAAACACTAATATATATATAAAGAAGCAGCTCTTGAGGCTCTAGTTAAAAATTAGCAACTCTAGTAATTAAGTTGCAACAGTAGTGTGGAATTTTCGAACAATTCGGTGGAAAAGACAAGAAATCCAGCAAACACTTTGGTAGATTACCGAGAAAAAAGAATAAACTTTCATAACCATATTTTAAAATATATAAGATGAAAGGAAGCCAATCAGTACAATGAATATCATTAGGTCGACAAAAATTAACCAAAATAAAAATTAACATGTCGTTCTATATACATTGCCAGCTCTTTTGATCTTTCATGTTGACCACTTACTTCTGTCCTCCCATTTACTTGTTTTATTTGCATAATATATTTATTATGATCTTAAGTTGCCTAAATTTTTCGGCTTAATCCAAGTAGCCGTCATTATATATAAAACTTAGAAATTATCACCTTTTCCCTTAATTATTTCGGAGTCCTTTGATTAATTGGGAATTTATAGAAGGGGAAAAGCGGAAAAACAAAAGGTGAAGAAAGGTATAACAGAAGGAAACAAATTTGCATTAAAGTATATTTCTATCTTTTTTTCATTTTATTTCCTTTTGTTGTAATAAATGCATAAAGGTGTTGAAAGACGCTATTCTTGAACACCAAATTTTCTTTAGGCATTTATGTATTTGAAATTCACAAGTCCAACTAGTCTTCAGGTTAAATAGGTCAATTAAGAGATAAAGCAAAGCTCCCTGTATTTTGTAGGCGCCTCAAGCCCAAAATTTTCGGGTTAAATATGAAAAATTTATTATTGTAAAAATAGCATGAGCTAGTCAGTTTTTGGATTGGTCATTTAAAAATAGTGTGTTTGTCAAGACTTTGAAAAATAGTCACTATTTGGCTGCAACAAAGACCGATCCAACATAATATACTGGAGTTCGGTGCACCTGTGTATGAACTTCCAGTATATCATGCTGGACCGACATACTTTGCTGGAAATACTGGAGTATTTTCCACATGTTGAATAATGTTTTAGTTCAGATTTATCTTTACAAGAAAACTGACTAAATTTCGATTACTTTTGAAACTGTGACTATTTTTGAATGGCTACTTGTAAATCTGACTATTTTTAATTTCTCCCTATATTATTGTCTCATTCAAAAATCCGACGTATTATTTTTACAGCTAAATGATGACGGTAAAATAATTAGACTTTTGAACGAGACAATAATGGATGATAATGAAATGAAAATAAAACGGAAAAGGATTCAAAAAGCTCCTAAACTATTGAAAAATATTTAAAAATATCCTTCATCTACCTATTGGGCTAAAAATACTCCTCCATCTATGTTTTTGGTTCACTTATGCCCTTTGATCGTCAGGTCAATGCTAAATTAAAAATAACTATTATTCATTTTGTAAAACTTAAAAAAAAATTGCAAAATATTTTTATTTTTTTAAACTAATGCACTAATAGTCCACTAATTTAGTAAAGTCTTCTTATTTTTTATTTCAGTTTTTACAAAAATAAAATAAGTTTTTACAATTTTTTTTTTCATTTTTTCAGTTTTTTAAAGCATTTTTTTTTGTAAATCGTTTTTTAAAAACTGAAAAAAATATTTTCAACAAAATATTTTCGTTTTTGAAAAATATTTTTTCTTAAAGCATTTCGTTTTATTTTCGTTTTTCAGTTTTATTTTAAAGAAAAAATATTTTCGTTTTATTAAAAAAACTACAAAAATGATTTTTTTTCGAAAACGAAAATATTTTGTTGAAAATATTTTTTTTTCAGTTTTTAAAAAACGAAAATATTTTATTAAAAACATTTTTTTCTGGTTTTACAAAAAAAATGCTTTAAAAAAGCTGGAAAAAATGAAAAAAAAATGTTTTTGTAAAAATTGAATTGTTTTTTGTAAAAACTGGAAAAAAAGAAGAAGAAGAAGACTTTACTAAATTAGTGGACTATTGGTGCATTAGTTTAAAAAAATGAAAATATTTTTTTAAAATTTTACAAAATGAATAATAATTATTTTTAATTTAGCATTGACCTAAAGTCAAAGGACATAAGTGAACCAAAAAAGTAGATGGAAGGGTATTTTTAGCCAAATAGATGGATGAAGGATATTTTTAAACCTTTTCCAATAGTTTAAGGGCATTTTGAACCCTTTTCCAAAAATAAAATAAATATCCAAGGACTTTATTGGTTGTTGGGTGGGGGG
>ML244222.1:30878-51911 GCA_005239495.1 Nicotiana undulata
ATAATTATTCCCCCCCCCCCCTCCCCCACACACACCCCACAACAACAAAAAAAAGACTTCAATGCACGAGGCAAGTGCACATATACTTATTTTCAGGGATGATATTTAGAGTTTAATCAATATTTATTTTATTCTGAAATTTTAGATTAAATTTTTTAATTTTAGAATAATTCTAGATATTTTTGTCCTGAAAAATTAAATTAAAAAAATTAAAATTTAGCTTACACTGATTAATTCCTAAATAACAGCTTTTTAGAGTGACTATTCGGGGTCATGTCTACACAATTCATACCCTTAACAATGAGAAACCCAATAAAAATTTGCAAAACCAAGGCCCACAGACTAATGATGTCGAAATTTATGGGCTTACTCTATATGTCCCAACTTGATAGCTAGACCTGATAAGACTATGACGAATTATTAAAGGAATTTTTACATTCTTATACCATATAAGAATTTATATTACCTTCCTACTCAACTTTTAATATAATTACTTTTTATATACTTCATTATTATTTATGTATATTTTAGGGATTTAAATCCCACTCTCTCATCCACGTATCAAACTATACCCCACTATTTCTTCTTCAATCACCTACGACTTTCTCCTCTAAGACCAGCCAAAAACCGTTAATCCCTCAATTAACGTATTTTGCAAGTACTTTTTTCAAAAATCAGTCAAAATTTGTACTTTTCTTCAAAGTTCATACACCCCATTAACGACTTTTGCAAAGCTAGCTTCAACGATTTTCAATGAAGAAGAACAGAGTATCAAAGAATAGCCCTAACAAAGTTAAAGGATCAGATGTTCCACCATTGATAGCCATTAAAAAAAATTGAAGCTTTGAATTCAAATTTGGGTTTTCAAAACTCATTATTTATTTGGGTTGGGTGTTGTTGCAAATAATTGGGAATATGGTTTGAAGTTTATATCTCAATTTTGAGGGATTTTGGTGAAGATTAGACTTGATTTTTGTTGAATTTCAGTTTGAAAGTCGAATTAGAAGAAGAAGACATGATATGCACTATATTTGCGAAATTGTAAAAAAATTGTAGAAATAATATAAGAAAATTGTAGATAAGTGTAGATAAATTGTGTAATACATAATTAGTTGTATGAAATTTATTTTTACTATGTAGATATCATATACAAAATATACACAAGACATATTGTATAAATTTTATATAAAATTTGTATTTAAGTTTTATGTTATTGTAGTTATATTTAACTTGATAGAAATGATATGTGAAAGTTGTAGATAAGTTGTATAATATATAATTAGCTGTATGAAATTCATTTTTACTATGTATAAATCAGGTACAAAATATACAAAAGACATATTGTATAAGTTTTGAATAAAATTTGTATTTGAATTATATGTTTTTGTAGTTGTATTTAATTGGATAGAAATAATGTGTGAAAGTTGTAGATAAATTATAGATAAGTTGTAGATAAATTGTATAACATATAATTACTTGTATGAAATTTATTTTTACTATGTGTAAATCAGATACAAAATATATAAAAGACATATTATTTTAGATTTTGTATTTAAGTTGTATGTTAGTTTAGTTGTATTTAACTAGATAGTGTACAAAAAAATTCCCACGAATAAATTGTGTGCTTATAAACGAATTCATAATATGTTAACAAACTCACAATTGAATAAATTGTACATACAGAAAGTTAGAGACGGCATGTGTAACACATGAAGTAAATGGTCTGGTTGTTGAGGCGCAATTCCATCAATTATTTCGGGATTCTTACTTGGGAAAATATGATGGAATGTGAATGGCACCATCTTTATCAAGTCTGGTTCTGTATGATACTTAGTCATTTCATGTAACATGGTGAGGACGAAATAAGGTTGTTGTGTTTCTAGTAATAACATGTCTTGAGATACTTGTAACTTCATTCATGCCCTGTTGATGATTTGGTCTTCTTCTATTGGATCCACTCCATAAAATTCTCAAATAAACTCAACTATTAAACAACTAAGCTCATTATTTGTTCCTTTCCAGATTTTAAATTTTGATTACAACTGAAATAGTAGAAAATAAAATTCAGAATATAAGTAGGAAAAAAATCTAAATTGCATTTGTTTGGAGAGAAGAGGGGAGAGAGGAGGAAAAAAAAAGGAAAAGGGTATAACTAAATCCCTTGATTGAAGGCACAAATAATGAATTTGGGAGTCTTTTAAGGTAGATTGTATATATTTTATAAACAAAATTTATTTATACAGGGTAATTAGCTAAATATGAACATTAAGGGTAATAAAATTTCAAATAATGTATATGAATAAAAAAATTCCAATATTAAATAAGTAGTACCATTTTTCATGTAGTTAAACAAAAGAACAAAATGTCACCAAGTTTATGATTATTGGTTGTTATTTGTAAATCATTCTTGTGAAAACTAAGTTTAAGAACATTTTATTTTTGTAATGCTCGCAAGTTGCAAAGGTGAAAAAGTGTGAATACTAAGGGTGTGTTTGGTATAAAGGAAAATATTTTTCGTGAAAAATGTTTTTCAAGAAAATATTTTCTTGAAAATAAGTAGTAATCTTATTCATTTTTCAGTGTTTGATACGCAAATCAAGAAAAATATTTTCTCAAGAGTATTCATGAATAATTTTGATACAATAAACATGAAGCCATAAACTTTCGAACCAACAACCTTCCGAACCCACAAATTTCTTAACCGCAAAACTTTCGAAAACGCGAAATTTCAAACCCGTAAACTTTATAATTTCTAAACCCGTAAATTTTGAAACACATAAACCTCCGAACTCATAACTTTGGAACTTGTAAAATTTTGAACCTGTAAACCGAAATATGAAAAAAAGTAAAACTGAAAATATACAAAAAAATAATAATATTTTTTCCGGGGCAGGGTGGGTGGGTGGAGGTGGGGGTGGAGTGTCACGACCCGAAATTCTCACCATTGGGCCATGATTGCGTCTAACGTTGAACTCGCTAGACAAGCCAACGTATACAATATCATTAACGTACTAGCATTAAAAATACAAAATTAAGTAAAGCATCCAATATTCCTTTTTCAAATGCGGAAGCACACAAATTCTGAAAAATAACTCAAAACCCCAATAACACGATTCATTTACAATATCCCAGCACCTGGAGTCACTAACTCACGAACTGACAAAGAGGTCACTAAATACAAAGTCTGAAGAAATAATACATAAGCTGTCTTAGAATTAAGACAAATAAGACAGAATAAAAGGATAAGGATAGAGGAGACGCCAAGGCCCACGAACGTCTGCGGGTCTACCTTGTAATCTCCGAAGTGGACTGCAGGAATGCTTCCTCTATCAGTGTCCACCGGGTCCGGCTGCGGGATCTGCACCACATAGAGAAATGCAGGTGTAGCATCAGTACAACCGACCCCATGTACTGAGCAAGTGCCGAGCCTAACCCCGGCCGAAGTAGTGGCGAGGCTAGACACAACGACGATAATCTACGTGTAAAGTTCTATCAAAAATATGGCAAGGAAGTGACAAATATTCAACAGATAAGCAGGGGATACGGGAACAAGTAAGGGGGCAACAGATAAATAGCAGAATGAGATGTAAAACACGATAAATAAACAGATAAATGAATGACACGGCATCACCTTCGTGCTTTACTCTCTTCCTCACTATGCAACAAATATATATATATATATATATATGACATGAATGCAATAATAAATGAAATGAATGACACGACATCACCCTTCGTACTTTACTCTCTTCCTCACTGTGCGATAATAAACAAAGAAATGATATGAATGAATGGCACGGCATCACCCTTCGTGCTTTACTCTCTTCCTCACTATGCAACAAATATATATATATATATGACATGAATGCAATAATAAATGAAATGAATGACACGACATCACCCTTCGTACTTTACTCTCTTCCTCACTATGCAACAAATATATATATATATATGACATGAATGCAATAATAAATGAAATGAATGACACGACATCACCCTTCGTACTTTACTCTCTTCCTCACTATGCAACAAATATATATATATATATGACATGAATGCAATAATAAATGAAATGAATGACACGACATCACCCTTCGTACTTTACTCTCTTCCTCACTATGCAACAAATATATATATATATATGACATGAATGCAATAATAAATGAAATGAATGACACGACATCACCCTTCGTACTTTACTCTCTTCCTCACATTGCAATAAATAAATAATGAGTGATATGAATGAATGTCACGGCATCACCCTTCGTGCTTTACTCTCTTCCTCACCCAAGTAATATCAATCAACAAATAATAAACTTGGCAAGGAAATCAATTACCGAAATTCAATTCATAACCACCGACACGGGAAATGACAATCAAAGTCAAACACATTTGCCCGGCAAGGGTCTCAGCTATAACCAATTCCTTACGAGTACCTCACTTCCCAAAAGAACTACTTCATAACACAATAACCATTAAGGTAATAACAAGTAGTTAATCAAAATGGATTCACGGGCATACTTTGACACACAATGCATAGGTACTCGTCACCTTACCTATGCATTGAACATGATAAACACATAACACATAGAGCACAATACATATTCCCTCACCAAAGTTAGGCAATACACTTACCTCGAATACCAGAAACTCAATTCGACCTTCACTCACTGCCTTACCCCTTGGTTCCAACACCAACACGGTCGTTTCTAATCACAAATTACTTAACCATATCAATAAATGCTAAATTGAATGAAGTCTAATGCATGGAAAAGAGCTTTCTAGAGTCTCCTCCCCCCCTCCCCCCAAATTCAAAAATTGATGTCGGGCCCGTTTGGTCCAAATTCGAACTTCGAACCAAAACCCGATTACCCATTCACCCCCGAGCCCGGGTGTATGATTGGTTTTGGAATCCGACCCAATTGAGGTCTAAATTCCCAAATTTCCATGTTTTCCCCAAAATTCACAATTTTTCCATGAAAATCTTTGATTCTATGATGAAATCTTGTAATAGGATATTAAGGAATGAAGAAAAGTAGTTAGAAATCACTTACAATAGTCTTGGGGAAGAAAGGGTCTTTTGAAAATCGCCTCTAGTGCTTTAGGGTTTTTGAAAAGTGAAAAATAGCTGAAAAATTCGTTATATATAGGTATCCCTTCCCGGGCCCCCACCGCGGTCCGCGAAAAACCGACCGCGGCCGCGAAGGTCTCTACAGTCCTCTGAAGTTTCTCACCGCGGTCCGCGATAAGACGACCGTGGCCGCGAAGGGAGCAACGCGGTCCGCGGAAAAGCGATCGCGGCCGCGCTTCCAGGTTCAGAGCCCTGCGGCTGTACATGCAACGCTTAGTGATTTTAAGTCTAATGCACCCCGAAAACTGCTCGAAACTATCCCGAGCCCTCGGAACCTCAAACTCAATGACACACACGACTCCCAAATCATCCTACGGACTTATTCAAGCATTTAAATCACCTAATTATCATAAAAAAAATAAGGAATTAAACCTCAAAACTCATAGAATTTTCTTAAAACTTCATAAGGCTTAACTATTTCGATTTATATCCGAAACACTTCATTTTAAGTCCGTTTAACACCAAATTTCACAGATAACTCACATAACATATATTAAACCTGTTTCGGGATCCGGAACCATAATACGGGCCCGATAACACGGTTTTCACATGAATATTCATTTTCAAAATCCTTAATTATTTTCAGAAAATAATTTTTTTTAAAAATTCATTTCTTGGGCTTGGGACCTCGGAATTTGATTCTGGGCATACGCCCAAGTCCCATATTTTCCTACGGACCCTCCGGGATTGTCAAATATCGGGTCCGGTCCGTTTACCAAAAATGTTGACCAAAGTCAACTTTAATCAATTAATTATTATAAAAATCAACTTTTCATCTAGTTTTCATAGCAAAGCTTCCCGGCTACACGCCCGGGCTACACACGCATACCGAGGTAAGATTAACGGAGGCTTTCGGGGCCTCAGAACACAGATTTAGCTAAATTAACTTAGGATGACCTTTTGGGTCATCACATGGGGGTGTAGAAAAAAATAGAAATTTGAAAAATACAAAAAAAGTTTTAAAAAAAAATTGTGCGGGAGTGGAGGCAGGGGGGAGGGGTGCAGGAAAAAAAAATAGAAATTTAAAAATTGCAAAAAAAAGTAAAAAAAAAATTGTGCGAGAGTGGGGGCTAGGGGGGTGACCGCGGGGGGAGGGAGGGAGGGGAGGGGTGAAAAAAAAAACAGAAATATGAAAATTACAAAAAAAAGTAAATTTTTTTCCAGGGTGGGTGTGGGGGTGAGCGTGGGTGGTGACGGAAAAAAAACTTTTTTGGAGAAAGGGCATAGGGTGGGGGTTTGATGGGTGGGTGTGGGATGGGTTGGTGAGGGTAGAAAATAGGGTGGGAAAGCTTGAGAAGGAGTTTTGGAAAATGTTTTCCCTACTTTTAATAGGGAAAACATTTTCCTCCAATTGAAGAAAAATGAGTTGATGAGAAAAATGTTTTCCAAATCATTTTAGCCAACCAAAATAAAAAAATTAAAAAATATTTTCCTTCGTACCAAATTAACCTAAAGGAGTAATTTTAAAAGTTATTGTCTAAGAAGTATAAAGTTTAGGGATAGTTTTTATTCTGAAAATTATCTCCCATTCGGACAGAGATAGCATATAGTAGTACTTAGTAGTTATAATAAGACAAAATAATTGCAAAGCAGTAAATTGGTATTGAATATATTGGAATATGATAAATTGTCCATATAAGGTCACAAAAAAAAGAACAGTATATTACTACTATAAAGGAAAAAGGAAATAAACTTTTCAAAGTAATACAAAATATAAATTTTGTGGAGTTTGGATGAATGCTAAAAGGGATCCTTACAAAAATAGTTGGCTCAATTTATTGTTTTTTTTAGCGGTATATTATATACAGATTATGTACGATTATATACATATTATATGAATCACACATATATATTATACATTTACTATTTTTAACTAAGTGATTGGATACAATATATGGCCTATTTGTTTTAAATTTTCATAAAAGGGTATTTATTAAACAGGCTCGTGATGATTTATGGGCTTGTTCGATGTGGCCCAACTTGATAGCTAGACCAAACAAGAGAGCGCTCCACACACAAATATATATTCGAAAATATTTCACTTTTTATATAGTTAATATAATCTTATCGTTTTCCCTTTATTAGTTATTATAGGAAAATTACACCCCATAACTAACTTATACACTATATTTATCATACATAAGTACATTTCGACCCACATATCTCATTAAGCTTTTTCTTCTCTCTCCCCACGCCAATAATGCCAAGGCGTACGATCCATTTATACGCATTGGAGGTCCAAAATCCTGTGCTCCCTCTCCCTTGCTCCAACAAAGCTTTGTCCTCTCCGACGAACGACTATTACTGGCCAATTAGGATTGGAGGTCCATAATTTTTCAATGCTCCCTCTCCCTTGCTCTGGCAAAGCTTCGTCCTCTCTAGAGAACGACTATCACTGTCCAATGTTTGGCTACAATGAAGGATCTCTCAGACCTGGCTGGATTTTCGAATGGTAAATACAAAGTCAGTATAATGTATTCTTGATTTTGTCGTTTTTTCATTTGTCTCAAGTGACGCAAAGCAGAGGCGGATTCAGGATTTGATGGTTGCGGGTGGCACCATATTTTAATGCAAAATTCGATTACCCATTGAATTAATTCAATTCACTTTGCAGAAATTTTGGTGCATAAATAAATAGGTGATAACCACAATAAGAATTTTTGGTCATCTTTTTAGATCAAGGAAAGAAAAATAGTAGATGGATAAAAAATAAAATAATTAAAATCAAATTCAATAAGAAATTCTGAGATCTTAAAGAAAAAGAAAAAAAGCTGATATAACTTTATAATGTTAATAAATATAAAAATGAGATTGGACAAAGAGAGTTACAAAGATAGAGAAAATAAAAGAAATTAAGAAGAAGACAAAAAAAGAAGAAAATAGAAAAGGGGCAAAGTGGGAAAGAAGCAATGGAAAAATGACACTATATAGTCGTTGTAACAATAATAGTCGAATAAATGTATAAATTTTGTATATATATACATTATGTATGTTATATACAAAAATTATATAAATTTTATACACTTTTTCGACTACTAGATGTAAATAATTTTTGGTACGGGGCTAAAAATGATAATATCCCGAAATGCAAAACAGTATAAGAACAATAAAGATTGAACAAATTGATGAATAAGAACACGAGTAAGAAAAGAAGAGCTATATTGCTTTTGTTGCAGTGAATAATGATGCTTACAAATGATTGGAACTCCTCTTTATATAGTAGAGGAATCCTAATTATGGTATACCTCTAATTACAGAAGGTAAAGGTATAAACAACTAATTAACAACTTTTGATTTGATCCGTTCCGAGATTTACGCCATGATCCTCGACCAATCACGGATATCTCGTTTTTTCCGTTACTATGCTATCTCAGATGTTACTCGAAGTCTATCTCCATGGCTTCGATTGATACTGACCTCGATCTCGAAAGAGACTTTGATCTC
Source organism: Nicotiana undulata (assembly GCA_005239495.1). Taxonomy (NCBI): domain Eukaryota; kingdom Viridiplantae; phylum Streptophyta; class Magnoliopsida; order Solanales; family Solanaceae; genus Nicotiana; species Nicotiana undulata. The sequence goes on from ML244222.1 coordinate 39,454, forward strand.
GAACTCAATGCCTCAACTCTTCTATGCAGTGTCCTAGTCTCGATCAAATAGTGAAATGGGGTAGCCCTGATTTCTACTGTATACAGATAGTCCCCTTGTTTCTTGGATAATAATGAAAAGAAAGGAACTGAGCCTTCGATTTTTCTTAACCGTGACGTAACCGATGGAAGTGACAGAAACATCCCGTCAGTACAATTCCCCCACTTGAATTTCGTCTATGGAGGTTTGGGGAAGAAGGAGGAAGTGAGAAAAGGGTGAAATCCCGTAATGGGTCTGTTTTTGAGTTATTAAAATCACTGGGGAAAATAACTCTATGCTTTCGCAGCCTATTGACCGCGTTCGCCCAGGTTTGACCAAACAGACTATGCGTTCGCAGGCCAATAGCTGCGTTCGCACAGGTCAAATACCCATCCCCCACTCAGGTCCTACCTTACCCAGTGCGGACGCACCCCCTGCCCGCGTTCGCGCTGCCCCGCCTAAACTACCCTCCGCGTTCGCACCTGTTAGAGTGCGTTCGCACTGCTTTGACCCCACAGCCTTCCGCGATCGCACCTGCTAGAGTGTGTTCGCATAGCACAATTAGCCCAACTCCCCCAGACCCCACTTTACGCTATGCGTTCGCATCCTAAGTGATGCGTTCGCATAGAGTAAAGACCCGGACACCAACAATTCATCAAAACACCAGATTTTTAGCACTTTTCGCACCCTGTAATCTACCCAAAACTCACCTGAGCCCTCGGGTCTCAAAACCAAAAACACACACAACTCCCAAAACATCCTACAGACTTATTCAAGTATTTAAATCACCAAAATATCATCAATATCATCGAATCAAACCTCAAAACTCTTAGAACTTTCTTACAACTTTATAAAGCTTAATTTTTCCAATTTTGATCAGAATCACGTCATTTCAAGTCCGTTTTACACCAAACTTCACAGATAAGTCTCAAGTTGAGTGAGCTTGCATCAGTGGTGATTTACCTAAGGGGCAAGCCTATGGTACTTAGAGCCGGATTTGTGGTATTTTTTTTAGAGTGATGGACGCACTTCTTCACAATCCTTGTTTTGAGTGTTACATTCTAAAAAGTGAGATTTTCTAATGAAGAGTAGAGGAGGAGGAGAAGTTTGGGATCCACAATGACCTACGTGATAGATCAAGCTTCCTTGATGAATTGAGTCAACTCTTGATGCTCTAGTATCACATTAGAATTATGGTACTTAAAAGGTCATAACATGATGTTGTTGATAATTCATTTGTGTTGAGGGTAATTGTTAGTCCCAATTGATGCTTGATGGGGTCACCTTAGGCCAGCTGAAATATCCTTTTCTTTTTCTTGAGGAGGTTGGAATTACCTTATTTGCTTGAGGACAACCAAAATCTTAAGTTTGGGGGAGTGATAAGTAGGGATATTAACATATTATTTTCTCTCTTTTACTTGTGTTTAGGGCTAAAAATGCATGAACATATTCTCGGAAACTAATGTAATATGCTTGCTTGCAGTGATTGTTCAAAATGAGCCAAAAGAGTCATAATCAAATCATAAAGGAGTCAAAACTTGAACAAAAATCAAGACTGTGCCAAGATATGAGAAACGCGGACTGCACAAATATTGTGCGGCCGCAAAAGTTACAACGTGGTCGCGAGCCGTATTTCGAGGTCCGCGAAAGGTAGATTCAGATAGGTTGAATTTTGGGCGCGGACCGCATCAGAAAAGTACGGCCCCGAAAGTACCTGCGCGGTCGTGATTGGAATTGCAGGACCGTGGTTGCTGAGGTTTAGAGAGTTTACACTTCAAGCAAAAATGAGAACTACGGTCCGCGTCAGAATTACGCGGCCACGGTGGAAATTATGCAGTCCGCGAAACTATGCTCAACCCAGATCTAGAAGTGAAAAACACGGAACTCGATCCGAATTACGCGGCCGCGAAAGCAAGAGTGCCGCCGCGGTCATAATTATGCGGCCGCATAACCTCCGCAGGGGTATTTTTGTCCGAAAATTTCAGCTTAGTATAAATAGAACTTTTTGTCATTTTTAGGTCATGTTGTGTATTTTCTAAGCACGTGAGACGGCTGGAACTTCCCTTTTGGGCAATTTTATATTAGATTCACCTTAAAACATTAGATTTTAATCTTTTAATCTAGTATTATGAATTTTATCTCCTTTTCATCTTTGATTTCTGCTATTTCTATGAGTAGATAGACCCATAGTTGTGGTTGTGACCCAACCCTAGTGTGAGTATTTAATTGGTATTGAATTTTAGATCTTGAATATTTATGGGTTTGTGATATTTAGCCTAGTTCTTGCTAGAATTGTAGAATTAGTGATTGCAAATACTGATTCATGCCTTTATAACTTAGTCTCTACGTGAGAAAGAGGGACTACGTTTAGAAAACTAGGCTAACAAGTAATTGGGGTGAACTCTAGCAATTGATAGCCCCAATTAAAGGATTAAACCTAGATATAGTAATACTTGACTTGAGCTAATATCACTTGAATTGCATGAATACCCATTTGGACTTGAGAAAGCCAAATTGGGCAAAATCACTCAAACTACCGAGAGGTATAGACTGAGTACATGGGTGTGATAGCTATATTACGACCCCAATTAAATCAAGCTTTCCCTAGATTCTTGCTACCCGTTAGATATCCACCTAGGCGGAAGTCACTACCCTAGTCTCTTTAAACACTAGAAAACCAACACCAAAAATATTGTACTTAGTTTTAATCATTGCATACAATAGAATAGAATTAGAAGTAGAATCAAAACCAAAATGTTTGGAAGTGTAATTAGGAATAAAACACGCATCTAGATTTAGATATAAACCTGAGTCCAAATCAATTAACTCCCTGTGAATTTGATCCCAACCTCGTTGGGTAAAACTGCATCGACCATCCTCGCTAATCAATAATAGTGCAGGCTTGGACCCGATCAGCAGACTCCCACAAGTGGAAATAAGGCATGGACCGCCTTGCTACGGAGAAAGAGACTGCCTTGGCTCAGTCATCGTCGGTCGAAGTCCAACTTAGAAGTTCTAGGGAGAAGTGCTCGGTTCAGGCTAAGAGGGTTGAAGAGCTCAAAGATGATCTTGCAAAGGCCCAAGCTGAGGCCGAAAAAGCAAAGGTTGAAGCTGACAAAATGGCGCCCATATATCTGGCTATTCCTGAAGCTGCTCAAGCACAACTGAGGGAGGTTGTCGATCGAGCACAATGGACTGTCGATCTTGCCAAATTCCAATCCCGGAGAGAGACCCTCGAGGATATTAACGCCCGAGGTTTTGACCTTTCTGAGGAGATAGCACAAGCAAAGGTGCATGAAGCCGATGCCAGGATACTGGCCTCTTCCGATGACAATGACGATGGTGAAGGCAGCAAGAGCGGGTCCGATAATGATGAGGGTTCCGAGGAAGATCCTGTCCCGAGGAAGGAGTCACCCCCGAACATAGCTAGGGCACTTGTATTTTTCTTTTCTTTTCTTTGTGTAAGGCCCGATCGGTCCTTTGTATATACCTTTGTTCATATATATAAGAATGTTTCCTTTTGAATTTCGTCTCAATTTTTGACTCGTGATAATTTTAATTCGCTTTGTGCCTTGTAAAATTTTGATATACTTCATGCCTTTGTGAATAATATGTTTAAGACTTTGGATTTTAGGCAACTTGGCCGAAGCCAAACTAATACTGCCTTTGTAGTCGAGCGAGCTCTTGCTCGAACTCGAAGTAGTAAAACGTTTAGGTCTGAGTTGAGTGAGAATGGACTCACGAACTCAAAAATATAATGGCCCTTAGGCTCTTGCATCGGGCCGACATGGCCTTAGAAGAATGACTTTTTCTCTTTTTCAGCTTAAAAAATTTGACATATAGGAATTTGTTATGCCTTAGCATGAAGTTAGTTTGTACCCGTTGGGTTTTTTCAGGATTTAATATTATCGAAACCCTTTACTTTTTGTGCCTTAGCACAAGTTTGTATTAACAATTTTGATACCTCTAAAGGTTTTTCGAGGGCCGATATCATTAAAGCCCTTTGATATTTTGATGAGGGCAGCCTTTTTAAATTGGTTTTCAAAAGAATTCCCAAGGCCTATTTTTATTGTGGAATTCAGACGTCTCGAGCCGCGTTAGTTCGGCCGTAGCCTTGGGATTTGCCTCGTAGGCTTATTTTCCCAATAATACTTTGAACTTTTTCAAAGTGTTAGTTCCCGAGTAGGGTGGCCTTGGCCTATAAAATCGAGGGTTGCCTCTTTGAGGTCTTATGGTCTCAAAGTTAATAGTTCGAACATGTCGATTTTTTATGGCAGTCCCCGAGTACGAGGTTGATCGTTTGAGGTCTATTTGCACTCGACCCCTGAGCCAGTTTTCACGAAAAAATCTTAAGTATGGAACTTGTAAAGTAAATTTTTTGTTAAGGCGTGAGATATCTGGTAAAGAAAAATACTTCTTTCAATAGTTCATACATGCGTACATGTTTTGCCACTAGGGTTCGAGTAATCTAAACGGACACGGTTCATTCGACCGGTTGGTCCTTTACAAAAACTTTCCTATCGAGACCCTGTCGACATGAAGTATTTTCCTTGAAAACATAAGATCCGAGGGTGATGCCCCCTAGTAGTCGAGGTTGCTAGTAAATAAGCCTTGGATACTCTAAGTTAGCACGAACAATGGTTGCCTTGTTAAAAACCTTACTGAAAAATCCATTTGGGATAAAAACCGGTCGAAGGGAAGAAGAAAGCTATTTGTGAGTTTGACATATTTTATCCTGAAAATAAAAATACTTGACAACAACAAGCGTAAAGTAGTGTGTGTTATTGAAATCAAGTATTGAATAATCATTATTATCCTTAGCCCCATGGTGGACGCCAAACTGTTTACCCTAAAATTTGGATAATAATTAAACTTATATTATGGTTTTACGGATATGTGATTTCACCCAATACCAATTAATAAATGCGTAAGTAAATGACAGAATTGAACTGTAAATAAATCAAACCAGTGTGCATACCAGCTTCCTCGAATTAAGGTACCCTTGAGGTGATAACAGTATAAGTACAACAAAGATTGAATAAATTGATGAATAAGAGCACGAGTCAGAAAAGAAGAGCTATATTGCTTTTGCTTCAGTGAATAATGATGCTTACAAATGATTGAAACTCCTTTTTATATAGTAGAGGAATTCTTATTATGGTATATCTCTAATTACAGAAGGAAATCATATAAACATCTAATCAACCGCTTCTGATTTGATTCGTTCCGGATTCACGCCACGATCCTCGACCAATCACGGATATCTCGCTCTTTCGTTACTAAGCTATCCCGATATTACTCGAAGTCTATCTCCCCTGGCTTCGTTTGATACAGACCTTGATCTCGAAAGAGACTTCGATCTCAAACTCAATGCCTCAACTCTTCAATGCAATATCTTAGTCTCGATCAAATAGCGAAATCGGGTAGCCCCGATTTCTACCATATACACACCCGTTCTCCTCTACATAGATCCGCCTCTGACGCGACGCCTAGAAGCCTCGTTCTCTTATTTGGCAGATTTTTTGTTTGTCTCTATTTTGTGTATATATATATTGTATTTCGCTTGGCCGGAAGACGCCATTTCCAACGAACTTTCTTCTTTTGTCTGCCTATGTACATTTAGAAATGTAGTTGTACTTGACTTTATTTATCGATGTTGTTGCTTTTTGACACTGTGTATGATTGAGCTATTTGATAATTGTATTATGAATTCCACACAGTAAATGTATTTTTTTAGCATGTATCCAGTGTCTCATAGGTTGTATTGATGGTATCCAGTCTCTCGTAGGTTGTACGTATCCCATAATGTATGGATCATATATGTATTCTGATTTCACATATGGAATGTATTTTTCATTGTTTATATTCTTGTGCACACACCTGGATTTATGTATTTCGCCTTGGTTATATTCCTTGCGAGAACAAATACAGTTGATACATGTTCTATTAGTTGTGCGAACGAATACAGTTGACACAGACTGTATTCGTTATGCGAACAAATACAGTGAATACATACGCCTAGCAAGGAAAGATTTGCTACGAATGACAAAAAACTAAAAAATTTCCTACGAATTAGCTATTAAACTATAGTGCTTTCTGAAAGTTCCTCCTATTATAATTATATCCTTAGCGATCCACCTGTCCAAAAATTAATAATCATGTATAATGTAGGCCTATAATTCGTGGTCAGTTGATTAGTCTAAATAATCCTCCATTTCATGGAAAAATAGAACATGTCACGTGTGAATTGCAGATATAAAGATATGTAACAATCTTAAAGTTTAGAAGGCCGAACATATTCCAAAATCTAGTGACGTTCGAAAATGATCAATTAACGCCCCCCTAAATTTAATTGGGCACGTGTCACTAGCCCCCCACCCCCAAAACAAAAAGAGAATAAGAGTGGGGGAAAATAAGTGATTTTTTGACTTTTTTTTTTTTTTTTTTTGTCCAAAATAAGTGATTTTTTTAGATTTCAAGAATGAATTAATTATTTTTTCCTACATTGCCCTTGGAGTAAATAATCTTGGAGTATGTGTTAGGAGTATTTATGTGAGATAGTAAAGATTAATGTGATCAATTTCACTACTAATTAATGGTAGAAGATGAATTTCTTAATTTATATGAAAACAACTAAAAAATTATTTATTTTAGACCAGTACTTTAACTTCTCGTTAGGCCAAGCAAACACCTACTATGATTTTCTTTTTCCAGAAACACTTGGTATGATCATCTTTTAGGCATGTTCCAATATATAAAGTTAAGACATATATGCATGTAATTAATGTATGCGTGGTTGTAGCAAATATATGAAGTGAACACTTAGCTGGAATTGTATATGTTTAAATATCTTGGTAGTTGGTTCCAATGCACTTATAGTGGACATGATGAAGATCGAGAGAAACAAATTCATCTAATCTAAGCTAGCTCTACCAAATCCCAAAAAATGGCTTTGTCGCCAATCTTTTGGCTCTCTTCATCAACTCTTACTTTTTTCAAAGATTATATTGAACTTACTCCATATCATAAAAATCTCTTATAAAGTATTCTTTTGGGTCCAAAATAAGTAAATTTTGTTGTTGTTTTTGTATATATATTAAGAAATTCACCTTTTAATATTAATTTATAATTAAATTGACCATATTAACATTTACTATCTTTTCACATAAACAATTCTAACACATACTCTAACATTATTTACTCCAAAGATAATATAGGAAAAAAGTAATTAATTTATTTTTGAAATCTGAAAAAATCACTTATTTTGGACAGGAGGGGACAATGAAGTTAAGAAACTCATTGCAGCATTCCAAGAACTACATATGATGAGAAAAAATTAAATTCATTTTGGTACTCATTAGTACCACTAACATTCTTTCACCAACCAAAGTAGCAATTGGTACTATTGTTAGCGATAAAAAGAGCATGCATCAATATTGGTACTAGTATTTGGTAGTACTTCCTTGGTCCACTTAATCAATTTTTTAATTATTTTTACACATATTAAACAATACATTTTCTAACATTAATTAATAATAAAATTGACTATATATATAAACCTTAATTTATTCATTGGAATATAACAAAGATTTTTAGCCTCTTTACTCTGAAGGTAACTTTAAAAAAAGGAATTAATTCCTTTTTAATATCTGAAAAAATCAAATATCATGAACAACGATAAAAATTAAACTGGACAAAAGAAATATTAAAGAAGGCCTGAAAATACTAAAAAAGAAAAGAAATTGAAGGTGTTACCGTGGAGACAACGGAGTTTAGAAGACCAAGAATAATGCTTGGCTTTAACAAGACACACGAGTTTGAGCCTCTCTTGTCAACGCCTTAATTTTGTACCTATTTCCCCCACCCCTTAATTCCCCATACTCCCACTATTGTCCTGCCGTCGCTCTATTGAGTATCAACCAGCCACTAGGCCACCCCCCCTTAAAATTCCTATTTATATACGCTCTCCGTTTCAATTTAAGAAGAATGTCTTTTTATTTTTATTATTTTACTAGAGCAATAAATTTAAAGGGTATTTCTAATATGTTATACATATTCTTAATTTAAGATTATAAAACTCAAAAGTCTTCTTTACAGTCGGACTAAATTCAATAATTAAAATGAAACAGAAAGGGTATGAATTTAAGCTGATACTCATGCTCACCATGTTTTAAGCTCATATGTAGTATGAGAAAACCACTTGTAATATGTGTGTGCAAAGGGGATTTAGGGGCAATGGATTCATCGAATTTCCTTCGCCGAAAAATTACACTGTCTATATAAAGTAAAATTTATTTTTTACCTTTATATATTATGTTTTGAATCCCTTTGACATAACTCAAAAGTATAATTTATTGGTCAAGAAAGTGTAAAATCTTTGTGAGGTCAGTCAATTCCTATTGGTTATAATTTTTTTTAATTTTTTAAATTTGTTTTTAGCGCCATAGAAAATCCTGTCTCTGCTACTGTATGAGAATTATGTGATTAAGAAGTTAGAAGAACACAAAAGAAAACAAACAAATAGATGAAACAAACATTTGGTGGTGGGGATCGATTTGTGGACTTGCGCGGTGAAGGGGTTTTGGAATGGCGGCCTAAGTGGGGCTGTGTACACGTGGCAAGTGGGTCAGCAAATGTTGGTCCACGTGGGATGTGCGACCGTTAACGTTGGTTAGGGCACTCTCTTGTGTCCCTTCCAACACTAACAATGGAGGTCTACGCCATGCAAAAATGTCTCTCTTGTGTCCGCAACCCCAACTCCCCTGCCTGAGCCCTCTCAATCAAAATGGTTCTTGATTACAATCTCCAAAAGTATATATGTACGTACATACGTTCAAGGTCGTTCAAAATGATAATGAAATATGAGCGAGCTATAGTGTAGCATATGATTTATGTGGGCTCAATAACTTTTGATCATACTTTATATATGTACTTAATAATCAAATAAATATTTATATATTAACTTGAAAATCGCTGTAAAAATTATTAAACTTCAAATTGTGAATCCATATTAATATTATATATATCGCAAAATACATCTCTATCAATATTCTAGCATCCTTTCTAAGGCATGAAAACTTGGGGACACATATTTGTATGAAGGCGATATTGGTTAACATGCATGATGGGTGACTATCATCAATCTAAAAAGGTTTATTACTTTTTGGCCATTAACCTTTTTAAATAGAATAATACTATATTTGGTAAGATTTTCAAGGTAAAAGATGGTGGAACCAAGCGAGAAACCAGGAGCCATTAACCATGTAAAAGAATCACAAAACCGTAGTTTTAACTTCACACGAGGACAAGGCCAATGAATTTACCTCGGTGGATACAAATTGGACAGGCTCATGCTTTCTTGTATCTCTAGTTTTCTCAACTTTCTAGCTCATCGATCTCTTTCTTTAGGAGTACTATTTGATTTTCTTAATTAAATATTTATTTACTATTACTTACATTTCTTTTATACAATTCAATGAAATACAAAATCTCTCTTTTGACTCTATTTCTTCCTTGATATATATAGTACAAATTCTTAGCTCAAGGCTCTGACTTTTGTTTCCTTTCCTTTAGTGGGAGATTTTATGTCTTAGGGACCCAATTGATAGATATATGAAAGAGACATATTAGAGGCCACCCATATCTTTAATTTGCCATCTTACTCCTATCTCCCTTACATTTGCATGTTCTGCTATCAAATCCCTTTAATATCTTCCAAAATCAGCATTTAATGCTCATTTGTCTTTGCTTAAAGTATTTATATTAGTACACAATCTTCATTCAGATCCAGCCAACAACAATTTTCATCTTCTTTGAATCAGTCCTTCAAATATTAAGAGCTGAGGGGAAATTAAAGTTCATTCCTTTCAAATGTCAATTACCAAAGTCACTTTCCTCATCATTTTCCTTCTATTCCATGCATGTAATGCTCGCTCACTTGGTGTCCTGAACAAGGTTTGTTTTATTTCTATCTATTTTCATAATCTTTTCACTTTCTTCTCTAAGACATATGCACTAACGACGATAACAACAACGACAATTACACGTCAATAGCGAAGAAGATGAGTTTCGATATATGAATTTTCACTGTCTATGTCCCTCCGTGGACATAGATGATTATTCTCTAAGACATTTGCGTATCATTTATATCTTGACAAAGTTGAAACTAAAATTGTTACTCAGGTTTTTTATTTTAATTTTTAATTTTCTTGCAGAATGAGGAGAAATCAAGTGTTGCTAGGGTTTTCAATACTCCATCGGATGTAAAAGCAAAACCCTTAACAGCAGAGCCAAAAGGTAGTGTCAAGGAAAATGAAAAAGATCAACTGGAAGGCAGTATAAGTAGTAGTACCAATTATGGTGTTTCAGTTTCTTGGAGGGTTCATCATCAAAAAAGGGAAGATCCACCACCAGAATTTAACTTGGATTATTTACCAGCAAGAACTCACCCTCCTGTTCACAATTAATTAAGTGGATGATCAACATTTGCTGAGTCTAACATATGATCAGTATGCATTTTGGAGGAAGTTTTATCTGAAAACCAGATGAGTATTAACTTGACAGCCTTTTCAAGTTCTTGGGTTCTCTTTATACATTTTGATGGCTGATATATAATCATCCCCCTGAACTTTTATAACTATTCCATATTAATTATTGGAGTACCACTTTGCATGCAGACTATGTTCTATGTAATGTATATTCTCCTTATAATGCAAAATTCGAGCAGGACTTCAATTATCTCTTATTCAACTATGCTCCAAGAGCTCCTTCTTGATTTCTTTTGTTTTGTTTTTGGAACGCTTAAATTATATAGGCTTTAACAGTCTTATCTATGATTTTATAGTAATTTCACATAGTTTTACCCAAGAAAAACCTAAGGAATTAATATATAGCGACAGTTTGATCATTTGCCCAGCCCTAGACATATTGATATCATTATACGTCCCTTTGCCCTTTATTCTATCTTTCCTTACTCTTTTGGGGTGTTCATGATGGATTTATTCATAAATTGCTAAGGAAAAAAAGAGTGTGACATATTCTTCAATTCTTGATATGTCAAATATTTTACTACTGGAATATATTGTAATGCATGAATGACAGATATGGAGGTATAATACAATTATAGTAATGCACTTTCAGTTGGAATATTCTAATTTGCTGATCCTATATAGATTCTGCTGACACATTTAATTCAGAAGTATATATAAAATACTTCCATATTTAAGGGCTTTTAAGGTGAATGGATTATGCATGATTTACATTGATCTTCTTAAACCTCTTTAGTGATTTTCTTTCCATTAAAATCAACCATTTTGGCGGTTGGTCATAGATCCCTACCCGTGTATGGATCATCAAAAAAGAATATGTGAAGGAAGATATAAATCTTAGCCTTCAAAATGAAGTGAAGAATAATAAAGATTCATTCTTGTACAAAAGAGTGATCTCCACAAGACTAGCTAAGTAGTCTGTTTGATTCCCTGAAGCAATGCTGGAAAACAAAAGTACGATGGCTTTTTAATTTAGTGATCTAATCTTCTTCTCAATTTCTTGTCTAACACTTGCCATGTTTTTGAAACATCACCATTTAACATGCCTTTTAGTATTATGAGGATTGAATCAGATTCAATGGTCATATATATATATATATATATATATATATATATATATATATATATTAATGTAACCATTTTACTGAAACACCAATTCAGCCCCCAAGAAATTGCCTGAGGTTCAGCCACATATTACTATACATCACCCAAAATGAAGTGCATATGCCATAACAAGCTGATCCCTATCTCCTCTCAAAATGTCTCTACCACCCGCCAGTGGCGGAGTAGAACCTCATATACGTGTTCGGCCGAACCAAATAGCTTTTGTTCAAACAAATGTGTTTCAAAATTTCATTAAATATGTACTACAAATATTATATTTAGAATCCAATTATTAGCACTTAAAGTCGTTCTAAAATCCAGAACCCATCGCCTCTGCCACCATCACTGCCTTGCTTTTGTTGCACCCATCAGGTTAAACTTGAAGTGAGAAAGAGCAGGTTTATACCATCTTACCAGTTTGGATGGATCAGTTGTTAGTATGATCTCTTAGAGTTGCAGTTTGGATCAATTTCTTCTGTGCGTATAACAACTTATTACATGTTCGTTACAACACTTGTTCGACACAATATGTTAAGGCAAATAATGAAGGGTCCATATAATTAACTTGATGTAACCTCCAACGTCCGTATGCAGAGAAACCTGTTGCGGTTTTTAGCGTATACATTTTCAAATTCATGAATGAGAGTTAAGGAAAAAAAAGGGAAAAATGACACTATATAGCCGCTGTAAAAATAATAGCTGAAAAAGTATGATATAAAATATGTATATATATATATATATATATATATATATATATATATATATATATATATATATATATATATATAT